>PVKA01011115.1:0-62073 GCA_004027165.1 Ctenomys sociabilis | reverse complement strand
AAAAGAGAAGGAATGGAAAAGCTGGAGGTGGACCTAGCATATCACCCAGCAATCACATTTCTGGTTTTTGCCTAAAAGATCTGAATTCAGTTTGTTGAAGAGACATCTACACTCTCCTATTCACTGTAAAATTATTCACAGTAGCCAAGTTATGAAGCCAACCTATGGCAATCTTTGGATGACCAGATGAAGAAAATGAAATACATTTACACAATGGAATACTATTCAACCCTAAAAAGGGATGAAATAACCCTCACAGAGAAATGACAAGTGTCCGAGAGGACAGATGTAACCTGACTTAAGCATCACATAACATGTTCATGTGTTGAAACAGCACACGCTACTCCACAAGTTCCATGGTTTTTGCTTCTATATACTGGCTTAAATATACTTATTTTTAAAAATATATATTTAATTTTGTAAAAAATGCAAATGCAGAAGAACAGTGACATTCGGTCATTTGCAACATGGATGGAGAATATTTCCTAAGTGAAATAAACCTGGCCCAGAAGGACAAATGCTACGAGCTGTCTCTGAGCGTGAAAGCCGTGGCAGCAGGGCCGTTACAGAGGTGGGGGGGGGAGACACAGGGCCAGAGGACACGAACTCCAAGCTGCACAGGAAGAGCACACCTCCACTGCTCTGAGACCCACGGCACAGCACGGCGAGTGTGGCCAGTGGCAGGGCGCTGCACACCACAGAACTGCTGCGGGAAGCAGCAGGTGTTCTCATAAAGTGTTAGGGTTTGAGTAATTGTTCCATATTGCATTCAGAAATCATAATATCACTTTGTGCCCCATAAATACATGATTATAAATTGTTACTTTGGAGTAACAAATAAACATTTTTCCCAAACCAGCAATCATTCATGGAGCTTCTAACTGACCCCCCCCCCCGCCCCCCGCCGCAGCTATTCTGCTGACCTTGAGTGGCCATTCAGGGATGCTGGAAGCCAAGGGTGCCACTCACAGGCCGGGTAACTGTGCAGCTAATGCTGGGGCGACGGTCACCTTGGTGTGGGCTGCTCATCTTCCAGCAGGACAGGACATCCCGAGCTGGTTCCCACAGTGGCGGCTGCACTGCTCCCCAGAGCAGAAAGGTCAAGCAAACCCCAACCTCCTCCCTAGCCTCTGGGGAGCTGCCATGACAGCACAGCACCACCGTGCCAACGTCAGCTGACCAAAGCACGTCAGAGCAGGGAAACAGAATCTACTTGAGGAGGGCGAAGAATCTTGCTCTGCCTTTATTATTTCAGAACAGCTAAAGGCATCCAAAGAGGACTCAGTGAGGCTCTGCCAATGGTCAGATTTGACGGAAGCCTGGAAGTCCAGTACAGGTGAGAACACCCTCTCTCTGGAACCCTACATTCCCAGTCCTCTAAGATGAAAATGGTATTCTGAGCGGCAGGTGGGCTGATGCTAAAGCTGGAATGCTGCTTGGCTCTGTCCTCCTGCAGGTGCCTTCCCGCCTTGGCCTCCACAGCTCAGTGGCAGAGAGGCCCATCGCAGTTATCTCCTTCCCAAACAATCAGCTCCCTGCAGTCCTCCCCAGGGTTCCCAGCGCAGGACCGGCAGATGAGGCTTGCTCTTCTGAGCCCTCCCCCCCATTGGTGCTCATCATCACGCATAACTGTGGACCTCAGAAGCAACACTGGGCCACGGGCTGCAGGTCCAGGCCCCGCCTCTGGTGACATCTAGGTCCCGGTACTAGAAGACAGAGAAATCAGCTAACTGAGGCAAAGGCTGTTCTGGGACACTTTCTCACTGTCCACAGCTTGCTCTCTTTTATTCTGTGGTGCTATCCTTTTGGTAAATGACTTTCAGATCCTAGTTGTTCCATACTGCACTTAAACAGGAGCATCTCTGGCAAGACTGACTTACACAGTGGACCTAGAAGTGGATCCCATTAAGGGAACCCATTCTCTAGATCTGCGGCACCACCCGAGTGCCAGCCACGCACTGGTGGGCCATAAGCACCTGTGACACATACACTGCGACCAGTGGGCAGAAATGCCAGGCGCATGACCACTGAACTAATCCCCACAGCTGTTTCCTCATTTGCATGACCCTGTGAGTTCAGAGGGACGTGTCAGTGAGGACACGGAAGGAAATCCAAGCTGCATCAGTCACTCACAAAACGCATAACTAGCCCACATTGTCTTCATAGGAAACATTGGAAAGCCAGTGTACAAGGCAAATCTTGCCTGGAAGATCTCACAACATGGGGACATGGCAGGGGCAGGCAACAAGAAGGCAGGTTATGATCATGGGGTGGGAAAGCCTACCTGACAGAGGCTCAACACATGCAACACAGACAGAGCACAGGAGCTCTTGGTGGGGACAGAGGAGATGAAAGCCAAGCTGAGCCTTGAAAGCGGCCTGGACATCAACCTGTCAGAGCATGGAGACAGTGCTGTCAGACAATACACACTCCGGGGCTGTCGCAGCAACAAGGGGTTCTCAGGACACGGGTGCAAGGGCACAGCGGGGCTGCGAGTGGCATTTGGTGCCTGGTCTTCACCAGTCACAGACCAAGGTGTGGCCATCCAAGGGGTTGGCAAGTCCACTCACCCCCATCTCCTGAGCAAGCTTTCCCGACAGCCACTGGCGAAGCCACCTCCGTGTTTCATGGGGGCTGTCACCGCTCCAGCCTCATTCAGATTCTTATTTTTAGAATCGCTACTGCCAGAGTGCATTCAAAGCCATGCAATGGTTTTTAGAGCAGTGCATTGTTTTTCATCCCAAGTGCTATTTCCTCAGCACGACTATCCATTGTGTTACTAGATTTGGTGCCAAAGAATTAGGAACTATTTCCAAGCATTAAATCCACCCTCAAAGCTTGGCGATAGCCACTGCTCCAGGCAGCGCAGCCTTGCAGAAGGTGCCCCTCAGCCTGCGGCATCCTCACTGCCCAGGCAGAAGGAGCCTCTGTCCCCTTGGCCCAGCGGCCAGGGCACACTGGCTACGCCAAGCAGGTACTTGTGCCCGGGTCTGTGTTAGTGAATTTACTGAGCAGGCCCTGCCTCCCACCTGGGCCACTGAGGTTCAGCCCGTTTACTCTTCTCAATATGCTCATCTTCTCTTCAACTTTTCTGAGTGCCTGGCCAGCGGGGGCTGCTTGAGACCCTGGGGTGGAGGGACAGCAGGAGAATGCTTACCAACACTGTCAACTTTAAGTGCTTATTATGGCACAAACCATGTGGAATGTTTGCCTTAAGAAGTCTGGTCATAACTAAAACCACACCCTACACACAGGCCCCATCCTTGTCAATAAAGGAGTGATAGGTGCCGGAGACAAGGAGCCCTTTTTCAGGACTCTGCATTCCAGACCCAGGGCATGGGGGACTCCCCCACCTGCTGCATGAGGCTATCATGTCAGCCCTCCCCCAGCTCAGAAACAACCCCCATAGGGAGGAAATGTAGCTCCATAATGCCCACCCCCGCTCTCAGAGTTCCATGCTGTCAAACCATTGAAAACAAAAGCCCAGAGCCACACAGGCCATCGGAGAGACGTCCTGGCATTTCTGGGCTGGGAGCTACAGATTGAGGCACTGTGAGAAGGTCTAGGGTGCCTGCTCCTGGGGGCAGCTGGCGCCCCTGGCTGCCCTGCTTTCCACACAAGCTGGCGACCAGGGTGACACTGTCACTCACTAAGAAAAGTCACTTCCCAAAATACCACCCGCTGCAGGTAAGTGGAAGAAAGGTCAGAATGATGTGGGTGTGCATGTAATAAACCACCTCGTACATAAAAATTGCCTAATTACTGGGATGACGGGGAAGAGTGCATGATATTCCTCTGAGCCGCCACAGCTCAGCGCTGGGCGTGATGGGAGCACGTCTCAGCGCGCCTTCAGCCAGCAGATCTCAGGCCTGCTCAACAGCCGAGAAAATACCAAAATTCTGTATGCCCCCAACCTTGCCGCATTATTAGATATAAAACAAGTGCTACAAAGCAGCATGAAAATGTCACATGTATTTGAATCTTTGTATTCATTTCATACATAAGTAATGTGACTAATCATTGGTTTTTTCTACTTTTTGTCCTTGAATTCTCATTATGAAGATTCAAAAGGTATAAATTTCATCCATTAGATTTGGAAGCATACATAGTATGCTATTTGAATGAATTAAATTTTGTTGATTTTTGTCTGTTCAGCCAGATTTTGAAATAACATAAGTGAGTACCACATTGTCTACCTTCTGTATTTTACAGTGCTTGGTGTCCAAACTCCGTGCCCCCAACTCTGCAAACTGGGGTTGTCAAAGACAAAATCCCTTTTGAAGAACTGTATTTTGAAATATAACTGTTCCTTAAAAATGACTGAAATTCATTTTCCCAGCTCCCTCAAAAAATCATTTGTTGAGTGTTCTTTATGTTTGAGGACAAAACAGAAAGACAGTGTGTGTACCAGTATTTCTATGTGTTTGTTGAAAACTCAACACACTGTTTTGTTTCTGTGTTTTGTACTGGGGTATGAACCCGAGGCCGGTGCACTGGGCTAGCTTCCAGCCTTTTTTTCTTACTTTTGAGATAGGGGCCTGCTAGTCACCAAACTGCCCCTGCTGGGATTCAACTTCTGATTCTGAAAGCAATCATCACCAGGGTGCGAGCCACGCCCAGCTGATGACTTTCCAAATGTTTGAAAGCACAAAACAGGAAGCAAAGGGGAGTCCTCTAAGCTGGACACTGACCTGCAGGAGGCTTCCCGGAGGACACAGGCCAGGCCTACAGCACTGACAGGACGCAGGCAGGGGAGAAGGCTGCGTGCGCCTGGGTGGCGGCAGCAGCTTAAGGTGCAGAGAGCGCATCAGGGCAAAGTGCGGGGTGGGGCCACCCCCTCACCCTCTCCACACACCCCGACCCCCACTTCCAGTCACTCTCTGAAGAACAGAGATCGCCTTGGACCTTTTTCTTCTAGCGAGCCCCAAGGTGCAACTATGAATCAGTGTGAAGTTTAGATCATTTTTTTTAGAAGCTAAGCAGTATGGGATGGAACACAGCCAAGGTAATGGATATCTAGTGACAGAGAGCGCTAGAAGCTGGGGTGAGGGGGCAGTCATGAGGAAGAGTCAGTAGAACCCCAATCCAAGAGCCAAAGCAAGTGACTCTAACCTTCACAGGAAAAATGGCAGGTGCCAAGCTAACCACTCAAGGGGACAAGATTAGCAAAACCCTATGTGTGTGCGCGCCAGGGGACATCTGGGATAGCTCTTGGCTTGTTTATTCAGGAATAATATTGACAGATCAGGAACCACAGTTGCAGGACCTGGAAAGAAGCCCTAGAAATAAGGGTTACGTCATCAAAAGGAATAATTGTAGAGCAGAGGCTGGGTCGTACACATCACAGAAATGACCAGGACACTGAGGCAAAAGCAAGAGCTCCCCACGGTCCCCCCACCCACTCAGGAAGGGAGGCATCTGTGACTGAGGGAGGGGACGACTTGAGCTCCAAAACTCCTGCATCCTGTGGGGCTCACCCGCACGCGATGCGCAAATCTCCCAGAGCGCGCCGTCTCCTGGAACTTGATGACCTTGCAGTTACCTTACAGTTAAAACTTCCAACATTCCCATTCCTCCGTATGGGGATACAAAAAGCAGACCTTTTCCAGAAGGCAGCCACCCACACAGGAGAAATCCTTAGCAAATATACCACGTATGCACTGGCTCCGACCCATCTCTGACTGGTGCCGCAGCAAGGTTGGGCTCTCTATGAGGAGAGGCATGGAGGGCCCAGTCCCAGGGGAAAACAGGGAGTTTAGCACAGGAAATAACAGGATAAGGGAATGCCGCCTGAGACGCATGGACCAAACTCCTTGCTACACTCCTGAGTGACCAGACATCCTCCTCTCCATCTCCCAGGGCTGACCAGGTACCCAAGGGTGCCAGGATCCACAGGGCAGAAAAGGGAGAGACAGAAGCAAAGTGTTTCTGCCAATGCAGAGCAAGCAGCTTGTACAATGGGGCTTCCCAGGGCTACACAGCAGGGGCTTCCAGGAGCTACACAGGAGGGGCTTCCAGGTACTACACAAATGGGGCTTCTAAGGGCTACAATGGTGGGGCGTGGGAACTGAAATGGAGAAGGGCACCACCCACCCTCACCCCAGGCACATTGGGAACACTTGAGGGGCAGAACAGGGAGGACAGGGAAGGACAGGAAGGAACACACAGCCCTGATTCTGAGATAAAGCCAGGAATCTCTCTGCTGCCAATGGAGACACCTTTGGCCTTCTGCCACCTTAGCCCTGGGGATATGAATGACAGACCGGTAGATTTGACTTGTGGGAGTGACCTGTAGTGAGGATAGCCTTGGAGCTTCTGAGGTGGATCTGAGCCGGATGACAGACGTGCCACTGGCATGCGGGTGGCCTGGATGCTGTGATGCAGGGCCCATGTGTCCCTGAAGCACTGGGGCCTCTTGCCCCAGCTGCTGGGAATGTGGACACTAACTACAGAGCTGCTTGGCTGGAGCACCAGGCAGACGTCTAACAGCAAGTGCACCATGGAAGCAGCGGTGCAGCCACAGGCCTCCCTCAGGAACTATGCTGAAGGGCACCAGCAGTTCCAGGATGTCCCAAGACTGGCCTTTCCTACACCCACGGCAGAGCTGACCTCCTCCCGTGCCAGGCCCCGCTTCCACCAGCCCGACAGGCAAGATACCCGGGAGCCATACACTGCTCGGAAAAGCTGCCCCTGGGTGCCTTCTCCCAACTCTACCTTTGCTGGAATTAAGTTCCTATCAAGAAAAATGGAGGTATACAAAGTAAAGTCATATTAATATAATGAGCTGTGAATGGCTCAAGTCAACAACTTCTGTAGATAACCTACTTCTATTGCGGACTGCTAATCTGGGTTGGATTGTCTTATTTAAAAAAAAAAAATATATGGATATTATGAGTACAATCAAATAAAGAAATAGTGGAAGGGAGACCACCCGGGGCCGCCAGACCAACGGATTCTGAAGCTACCCAGAGCCCAGGCCTGGCTTGTGAGAGAGACTGCCCGGGCCACTAGATCCTGAACAACCCAGAGTGCAGGCTGGCATGGAACCCTTTAACAGAATTCCCTGCAAGGAGGCAGTGGCAAGACCCACCCAGCTGATTCAGGAGCAGAACATCTTGCTAGTGTGACACAAAGGGTTCACCTACAAGGCTGCAGCAGGAAAAGAGCACAGCAGCCAGACCTAAGCCACACCCACCTGGAGGAATCTGAACTTCATGGATCCGGACCTGGTGCTAAGGTAATAACTCTATCTAAGCTTGACACCAAAGGCCAAAAGTCAGTGGTACACAAAATGACAAAGAGAAGGAACAAAAAGCAGTCTCGGGCCCCGAGTCCACCCAGTACTAATGCAGAAGCCACTAGCATAGAGAAAACTGGAAATCACACACCTGAAATCTCTGAGATAATAACGTTGGAAGTAAGGAAACAACTGCTGAAAGGTATAGAAGAGATCAGATCAGAAATAATTTCTGAAGTAAAAAAAGTAGCAATAACTATAATCAAAGAAGTACTAAGTGCTTCTAAAGAATACACTGATACAAAAATAGAGCAGAATATAAAAATGATAGAACCTTTGAATAAGCAATATAGAAAAGACATAGAATGTATGAAAGATTGAAAGTGATATACAGGAAATTAAAACCTCAATCACAAGCCATTTGATAAAAGTGAAAATAGACGTTCTGACTTTAAAGGCACCATTGCAGCTAGTGAAAAAGTAAGCAAAGATTTCTTAAAAACAGCTAGGATGGTGGCTGGGGAGACAGCTCAGTAGAATAAGCGTTACCTGGCAAGTGTAAGTGCAAGGTCCTGAGTTCAATCCCCGGTACTGCAAAAAATAAATAAATAAAATAAAAATACAATACTTTCTTTAAAAAAAAACAGCTAGGATGCAGGAAAAAATAATTCAACACCTGCAAGATGATGCAAAGATGAACAATGTGAGACTAATAGGCATCAATGAGAAGGAAGGAGTCGATACAAATGATATAAAAAGAATATGGGCAGAAGTAATAGCAGCAAACTTCCCAAATACAGGGCTACAATCTGACAGTCAGGAAACCGAAGCATACAGAACTCCAGATAACATCAACCCAATTAAAACCACTCCTAGACATAAAATAATCCAGATCCCAGAAATTCAGCACAGGAATAGTATACTAAAAGCCGCTAAAGGAAACATCACATTTAAAGGAAACCCATCAGAATAACAGCAGATTTCTCTTCACAAACCATCAAGTCAAGAAGAGCATGGAGCAAAGTACTTCAAGTCTTGCAAGAAAACAGTTTCCAACCCACACTGATATACCCTGCAAAACTCTCTTTCAAGTATAATGGAGAAGTGAAATACTTCCATGACAAAGAACAACTAAAGAATTTCATAATGACAAAGTCAAGCCTACACAGACTATTAAATGATGTTCTAGAGAGGGAGCAAAATGAACACAACCCCATGAACGAGAATAGAACGAACCCACCAAATAGGGCAAACAAACACAGGAGAATAAGAAGTATGCAATAGCAGTCTTTCAGTTATTCTTTTGTGTACAACAGCAAAATATTTCCATCAGCACACTCTACAAAGGGACTTCTCTCGCACCCTATGATTCCATATGGGTCTACAAGGTGGATTTCAAGGAAATAGCTGTAGCTCAGTCCCACAGGTGACACCGGGCCACCAGTCAGTGTCGCAGTCATTGTCCATTTCCACAACACACCAGAACTTTGTGCGATATCCTATCCCCAGTCAGAAGTGATGGTCGTTTATTTGTCATTCCATTATTTATCTTGTTTTATTCTTAGTACTTCTTTACTATCATGAAAACTTTTTCTTAGTTCAATTATTTTGAAACATTTAATTTTTAATTAGTATTTAATTTTCCAAATATTGCTTAATCTTAATTTTTGCTTTAAGATTTATACTATATCTTTGAATTACAATTTATCTAAAAGGAAAAAAAAATTCAAGTATTTGTCCAACACTGCATACCTATATCTGTTAATCTGAGCAATAGATTTGAATATAAAAATATGTAACATAATAAAAAAATTTAAAAAAAAAAAAAAGAAATAGTGGGAGGATTTGCACCACAGAAGCTGGCAAATGCTGCAAATCTGGACCCCCAGCCCATGCTTAGGGCAGCCACCAATCCCCAGGGCCCCCTTCAGAGGGCCTATGTCCAGGACACTAGGTGGCTACATGGGGCAGCTCTGCAAACCAGCTGGGCCATAACACCTGTGATTCATCTCACCTAATCTCACCCAACCTGTTCCTCATCCTGAACTTGGCCTAGATCCTCGAGGCTTTGGATGTTTCATGGAGTGCTGGAGTGTCTGTGTATCCTTAATGCCAAGAAAGGATACCAAATCCCAAGTGCCCGAGGTCTGAATATTACAGGCCTCATCTCTAAAAGGGGAACCGTTTCTGGTTGCCATGGGAAACTGAGACCAGCAAACAAGGTGTATCTAGTCCTTCAAAAGTTTCGGAAGTGCTCCCAGATTGTGGTCCCAAGAACGCAGCGCCCATCCTCACTCAGAGCTCAGAGAAAAGGCTGAGGCCTGTTTGTGTCACAGAAAATGGCACAACTTAAAAGCGTCCCCAGCTGATCCAAACACAAAATGATCCTTTCCATTTCATCTCTGCTTCAAACCAAAATCCACCAGAGAATTCTGGGAGAGGCTTTTGGTGCCCAACAGTCCAGTGAAATGACAGTTTTAGAGAGGGCCAGAGAGATAGCTCAGTGGAATAATTGCTTGCCTGGCAAGCACAAGGTCCTGAGTTCAGTCTCTGGTACCTACACCTGTTGTTGAAATGACAGCATTAGAGCCACTGGACACTGCACTTCTGGCCCGGAGGCTACAGGTGTGTGCAGAACAGGGTCTGCCCTGGGTCAGCTCCATCCTCTCCAGGGGAGATCAGCCCTGCAGCTCTCCTGTCTGGCCACCATGGCATCTGTTATGGCACCATCTCCCACGGAGGGTGATGGCAAAGATTTCTGAGCTCTGCTTTGCTAGAAGCAGGTGGAGGCACCTTGTTGGCTGCTTTCTACTGGCCCTTGATGACTCCCAGTCAGCTTTCCAGGAAGAGAGTCGGAGACAGAGACACTGCTGCCACAGAGCTGTGTGCAGCGCACTTTCCTGGGCCTGGCCTCCCAGACTGAAAGCCAGTACCTGTGGGGTCTCAGCGAGCAGATATACAGGATGCCCAGGTGAATTTGGATCTCAGATGTATCAAGTATAATGGTTGGAGTAAGCGTACCCTCAACAATACTGGGGGGCAGACTTGTATTAAGGAAAATGTCTGCTAAACAATTATTTTGTGCTTATCTGACATTTATTTATTTTAAAAGAATACAAAATAGTAAACAAAATTACAAACAATACAGAATTTCACTAAAGAAAATAACAGGAATTTGACAAGGGGCTTCATATTGCAAAACGTTGTCTTCAAATTAGATGTTTACATTTGCTTATATAAGATTTAAATTTACCCAGAATTCTGTTATGGCTAGAATGTTTGTGTTGACTCAGGTTGAAATTTAGTCTTGCTGGGTGCACGAGCCGGGCCTTTCAGGGAGTGATCAGGTCGTGAGGGCTTCACTGTCCTCAGATGCCAGAAGACGCGCAGCCTGTTGCTTTCCTGCCTCCTGAGGACACTGTCCGCACTTCCACCACCTGAGGGCGCAGCAGCGTGGCGCCATGTTGCACACAGAGCTGCCCTCCCCAAACCCCAAGTTGGCCAGGGCCCTGATACCGGGCTCCAGCCTCCAGAGCAATGAGAAATAAATTTCCACAATTTATCAGTTATCCAATGTATTATAGCAGCAGAAATAGGCCAGGACAGCACCTCGTATTGTATCTGGAAAGCCCAGCGCTAGACTTCCAGAAGTGAAAACAGGTGAGAGAAATGTATGCACTTCCACGGGCAGCAGCTCCTAGAGCCTTTCATGGTCCGTGTTACAGGGCCGAGCACCAGGGTGAGCTGAGTCCTTCACGCCTAGTGGCTGGCAGAGGGCCACGGAGAGCTCGTGGCGTGTGATGAGAGGGGTCCAGGGCTGCGGAGTGCAGGACTCGGCAATTGGCTTCAGACAGAAGATGCTTCACGGACCGTGCCTGTAGTCCTGGACCCAGGGCTGGAAGAGAAAGACAGGCCATACCCAAAGGCCTGTAAGTTTCTGCTGACTGGAGTAGCAGTGAGATCCCAGCCCATATTCCTACCAGCATGGCTTGCACCCACGGGAGGTACTGAATGAGAGTCTGCTGTACTGCAATCAAAACCTGTGAAGAGGGCGCACTGCGGCAGCATTCATGGAGGTTCCGATCATACTTCCACAGGACACAGAAGAGCACTTCCAGAGCTGCTTCGCAAAGGGCCAAGGACAACAGGGAAGATGTGCTCAAGGGAGGGGGCGGGCCTTGAGGCAGACCACCTGCGGTGTCTTTATCATAACCCATTTGTTCAAATGAAATGTCCGCTGCATACTGGGATCGCCCCAGTACACCTCTGCAAGCTGCGTCACCACAAGCGGGCTCCTGAAGGACTCAGAAGCAAGAAGTTCACAGCCTCGTGCACCCACTGGCTCCATCTGGACCTAAATTGCTAGCCACCACATCGCTATGTTGGGCCATCTCCCTTTCCCTTCCACCTCACTGGACCCGGTTCTGCCTTGTCCAGTGACTCAGAAAAGCCCCTTCTTTCATATGATGGATTTTCACATGATTGGAGACACAGGCCTTTTCCACCACGCCTCCCCTAACCACCTGTGTTCTCTCTAGACTAAAAGATCTATTTTTCCTTTTCCCTAGAGAACAGTTGCTCACCAGCCTCCCTGCTGACCACCCCATTTCAAAGCACCTTCAGTTTGGCACCAGGATGGAGCAGGTCTATGGGTGCCGGCAGGGGCCAGCGGAGAGCCTTGATCAAGTCATGCCACCCTTAGCCAGACCTAGCCCTGGCAGTGTAGTTCACTCAGGACCCTGCTCGCTCCCAACCACTTCTGTGAGGCCACAGATGAGCAGGTGAACGGTCTGCCTGCCCTCGCATTTGCCAGCACTAACATGGAACCTGCACTGTGGGTGTCCTAGGTCTGAAGAGCTGCCTCCTCATCAGCACTGTGGACCCCAGAGTCTTCGGGGAGCTGGACAGAGAGGTACTGGATTGAAAACCAGAGATTTATTTGGACCCTGGGCTTTCTCCACAACTCAGCATGGCTCAGTAGCACCACAATGTTTTATTTTATTTTTTTAATGAGTGGAATAGATTTACTGAGGGAAAGAAAGCTCCTGTCCAAGGGAGGGACAGGAGAGGGGCCCAAGTGGGTAGTTCCCCAGGAAGTTGTCTTTCCCAGGGCCTTTTATAGAGGAAAGCCATGTGGTGAGGCGGGTCTAAGGTGGTGAAGACATGGCAACTCACTTAGTCACTTGACAAGAGGTGGGACAAAACCATGGTCAACCAAAGGGATTACAAGCATTGCTCAGGTAAACCACAAAGTTTTAAAAACATCTCTAAAACCATTAAAGAATAAAATAAAAAAGAATTACTGAAGAAATAAAAGAGAAAAAAAAATGGAGAAAAGTCCAGCGAATAATAGAGTTCCAGGAACATGACAAAGAAACCAGGAAGGGAAAAACACAACCTTGCCAATGCAGAAGCACAGCACTCTGGTGAGGCCTGCTGAACGAGCAGCCATGGTGTGAGCCTGTAGCAGGGTGACTGTGGCAGGTCCCCTGTGCTGCCATTCCCTATCCCCTGCAGCTCAAGGACCAGAGCAGTGAGGGCCTGCATGAAGTGCAGAGGGACCCCTTGCTCCAGGGGTCCCCCTTTCTGAGTCCCTGGACTCATAATACCAGCCATCCAGACGACCTTTCTGCCTAACCCTTTGTACTACAGATCTCCTGAGCTTAGATCATGGCCTTGAACAAAGTATGTGGCAAAGTAAATGGCACATCAACATGAGGAATAACGTCAAAGGAAGAAATGCTCCTAAGAGTCTCAGGGCAACCAGAATGCATCTACTAATGGTCACCTTGGAACACCCCGCTGAGCTGAAGCAGCGTGCGCTGGGGGTGGGAGGCCCAACTGAGGACCTGGCAGGGAAGGGGTGCATGGTGGAGCCCCCTGGAGAGCTTATTGCATTGGCTTGCCTGACATGAACTTGGGTCTTATCATTGTCAGAGCTGGGGCCTGGCTCTCATGAGGATGGCTGCGGTTGCCATCGGGGGAGCTCCTGCTCCAGTGCAGATCCCTCAGCAGCTGGCACACATCCTTCATCACACCAGCGCAGACTTCCAAGCTTCCACCTCTGACCTTTGGACCTTCCCAAGGCAGATCCTTGACCTTGACTTGCATGAGCCACTGTTGTGGGCTCTAGGACTCCAGCTGGACTTGTGGAAGACATTGCCATGGGCTCTAAGCCTCCAGCTAGACTCATGCAGGACACTGCTGAGTGGTCCAGGCCCTCAGCTGGATCCTTTGGGTCTTGAGTATGCAGACAGATCTCCTGCACTCTTGCATTTGACTGAGTGAATGTTGTAAAATAATCCTATAAATTTATTTTTGTGTGTGGTGCTAAAATTGAATCCAGAGCCTTATTCATGCAAGAAAAGAGCTCTACCACTGAGCCATGTCCCCAGCCCCAGTGACACTATAAATTATGTGTCCTGTATTAAATGTTTTCCCTTGTAAACCCTGATGACAACAAAGACAGTGCCTAGTGTGGCACCTTAAAAAGTCAGAAGGAACAACTTCCATCCTGGGCTTCTATACATAGCAAAAATATCCAACGTAAAGGACAACCAAAGATGTATTTTCAAACATACAAGAATTGAAAAATCATAACTTCCCACAATCCTTTTTAAAGAAACTTCTAAAGATGCACTAGTATAAAACAGGAAAGAGAAACCAAGCAAGATGAAGGTCTGGCAGCCAGGAACAGAGAAGCAGCAGAGTGGTCAAGGACCACTGGCCAGGAGACAGTGCAACGTGAGATGAAATAAGGAAGGAGGAACCAGGGAAGAGACAGGCAGGAGGAGTGAGGGAGGGAACAGAACGAGGGAGCTAGGGAGCAAGCGGGGAGGGAGGCAGGAAAGAGAAGGAAAGAAATCAACAGAGAGTTAGCTATCTGTGGGTGCTACAGTGGATCTGGTGTGATAACTCAATAATCAAAACTACATCGAAAACTTCTACATAATAAAAAATTAGCGAGACTTCTTCTGCAGGGCAGGCAGAACTGGAGACTGAACCCAGAGCCCTCACTGAACTATACCCCTGCTCTTTAAGACAGTCTCACTAAATCAGTAAATTGCACAGGCTGAGCTCGAACTTTTGATCCTTCTGCCTCAGCCTCCTCTCGCCCTGCGTTTTGGAATTACAGGTGGGATTACAGGCGTGCATGTATTCATCATGCCTGGGAATAATTCTTAATTCTAGGAACACAAAGTTTTTGCAAAAAGATGGAAAAAAATATCATAGTATACTGAAATAAGCAGCATCTTACTTGATCTGCTTGGCCAGAAGAATTATCAACCTGGACTACAAGACTACATCATTCCAAAAAGATGAAAGAGGAAAAAGAGGACCAGAGCTAAGATGTTACCTGCCATAACACACTCTCAATACTTCAGTTCATATATTGGTAGTAAATCCATGAATGTCACCCAATGGAAGGCCAACAATGCAGAGTTCAACTTTATTTCTTTATACTAACAATGAACCCATGGAAACAGAAATTAAAAACATAATGATATTTACAGTTCCTTCAAAGAAAATGAAACATTTAGGTATACACCAAAAATATAGGATGAACATACAGACACATGCAAAAATACCAATGAAAGAAATAAAAAACCTAAATGACATATGTGTTCACAGAGAAGACTGACATGGTAAAGATGTCAATTCTTCCATAATTAATCTAGAGCTTTATGAAACCCCTATCAAAATCTCAGCAAGGATTTTTATAGACATACAAAAGCTAATTCTAACCTTCACGTAGGGCTGGCAGATAATTTGGCGGTCCAAGTGCCTACCTGGCAGCATAAAGCCTGGAGTTCAATCCCAGTACTGCATACTATGCTGGCTCCCAAACCAGGCATGGTGGTGCATGCCTATGATCCCAGCACTGGGGAGGCTGAGACAGGAGGATCACTATGACTATGAATTACGTAGTGAGGCCCTGGGTCCAATAAATAAATAAATAAGAATACAATTTATGTAGAACAGAAGAGTAAAGGTTCTTAAACAGTTAAAACAATCTTTAATTTCTTAATTTTGGGGGCCAGCTCAGCCCACCCTGAGGGCGGGGCTGGTGTGGCACATGGTGCCAGAGATGGACCTGCCTAAGCTTGCCCAAGCAGGCACTTTAGACCCCTGAGCTATCTCACCAGCCCTAAAACAATCTTTAGAAAGGCCAAAGTAGGAAGAATCAGCCTAATGTTATAGGAATCAGTCTTCCTGTACAGATAAAATATAGCTAAATGTGTGATCGGCAGAGATGGACAGAGTTTAATGGTACTAGAATAAATTTTTACAAAGGTATATTCAATGGAGGAAGAGCACTCTCTAAAACACTAGCCCACAGCAGGCAGCAAAATGAACTTGAACTTAGCAAGAGGCAGAAGAATCCTATCCAGGAGCTGACCGGTCCAAAAGGAGAGTCCAGAAGACCGATTAGCACTGAAAACTCCTTGGTCCCCCATTTCAGATCCTCTCACTCCAGCCAAGACAGGGACCTCCCCAGCCAGGTACCAAGCTTCCCAGATGCTGCTGGGGACCTGGCTTTCCCTTCTTGGGCTGACAAGTGCCCTCCACAGGTGCCTCTCAGAAGAGCAGAAAGGCTGCGAGACACACCTCCCAGGCTCCTCAGAAGTCACACAGGACATGAGCACCAACTGCTCTTTGTTACAGCCACCTTGATGCACCCCAAGGATGCATCGCTTCTCCCTGAGCCCCTCACTCCCTGGCACTGCGTTCACAAACAGAACAGTGTACGTGCCTTTGTCCCAGGCTCGGCTGTGTGACATTCACCAGCTGAGATGAGGGTCTTTTAAAAGTGGCACAGAAAGAAGCTTAGAAACAAACAGAAAAGGCAGCTTTAAACCCTGCCCCCCAAGACCCAGACTCTGAAGCCCCTATCACCTGCACAATGGCCCACTCTCAGCCATTGACAGCAGCCAGAACAGCTAACAGTGGGGTGATTCGGACAGACAGACTAGCAGGAAAAAGAGCTTCAAAACAGGGCAATTAAAATCTTTACAGACACAAGAACCGGCAACTACGGGGAAAAACCTAGGAAGAGGCTTTGTGAAAAGGAAAATGAAGAGAACAAAGCATTCCTGGAAATAAAACATAACAGGAAAAAAAATTCAAATTAGAAGATTAGAACATGAAGCAAATCTCCCAGAAAACAAAGCAAACAAGACAAAAGCAAAAGTGTGTAAAACACAAGCTGCAGAAAGAGAACAGAAGAAAAAGAAAGAATAATCTGCAAAAAAACACTTTAATGAAAATTTCCAGGACATGTTTTCTGATTGAAAGGATAAATGTACCACACCCAAACAGATCCACGTCAATATTCCTTTATGAAACTGAGGCCATTACAGCAAGAAAGACCTACAACAGGAAGGAAGATAGGTCACATGTAAGGGAATCAGAATGATTTCAAGTTTGTTCAGCAGCAATGAAGGAACCAGAAATCAAAGCAATGCCTCTGAAAATCTTAGGGAAAATTATTTGCAATCTGAAATTCTAAATGAGGCAAACTACCAGTCAAAAGAAAAGGGAAACCATTTTCATACGTACATGGAAAATTTCAAGAAAAAAATCTGCCTCTTTCTCAGGCAACTAACAGAGGGGTGGCTCCATGAGGAAGAGGGGTAAACCATGGAAGAGGACTACAGTAGGAGACAACACGAAGAGGAGAGAAAACCTGGGCTGACGGGGACGTGTTGGTGGCAAAGACCACTGAGCAGAAGAAACCGAATCATGCCAGGGCTTTGAAAACCTGTGTCCAGGCCTGAGACGGGTCCAGAGTCAGTCACCTGCCTCTGGTAGGCAAAGCTAGATAGACGTGAACTAAGACATCACAGCGATTATGTGCAATGGTTTCCTACCCTGGGTGCCTCAGGAAGGAGAGCAAAGGAAAACGGATGCTGCCACCTTGGAGCTCCCGCTTGCCAGGTTGCCAGGGAGGCAACCACAGATTTGGGCCTTGCTGTGTTCCCATTCCTTGCTATCCACTGGTAACTTTGGAATGGAAATCTCTTACCTTGTGCCACTGAACACTAGAAGTGTTCAACTACCTTTTCGTGTGTACGGGGCCTTACTGCAAAGAGTTGGCCTTAAATCTCAGAGGAGACTTTGGACTTGAACTTTTCAGCAATGCTGGCAAGTCTGGAAGGACTTGCTGCTTTCTGCACAAGGGATGTGTGTGCGCCGTGGGGGGTTAGGGGCCGAATGTCACAGCTTGTGTTTAGGTGTCTCCTCCAAATCCTCACATGGCCACAAGTGGAGCTTACTCAGAAGTGGCTGGGTCTAGAGCGTGTGCTGCTGGGACTGGCTAAAGGTGCAGTGCTAAGACCCAGGGCACCAGGGTAAGGCTGTGCGTGCTGCCTGCCCTGTGCAAGCCAGAGGACACAAGGGGCTACAGCCATCCCTCACTTGCTCTTCCTCCCTGCGTGCTGTGGACTGTTTTTTTCAGCGATGCCACCCTGCCTCGAAGCCAACTCTGAGCTGAAACCTCTTAAGAACTGCGAGCTGAATAAACCTTCCCTCCTCTGAGTGTCAGGTGTTGTGTCTCAGTGGGAAGAAGACTAAGACAACGCATTATTGCGACATCTGGTGTTGGAACCCAGCTTGGCCAGTGCCTGTGACCCAACTAATTGTTACGCAGGAACACGGACATTTATGTTTTGTCTTTTACATACCTGCACACCACACACACACACACACACACACGCACACACCCCACAGGTACATGCACCACACACACACATGCATGCACACGCAGACATGTACACACACACACCACAGGCTTGATTATCAAAGCTCAAATTGTTGGTATTCCTAAGGAGGGGAACTAGGACTAGGTAAAGGTTTTTTTTTTTTTTTTTCAAAATTCTTTTGGTTTTCAACACAACATAGGATTATTCTCTATCCAGATTCTTTAGATTTCTGAGGTCCTTTAGTTTATAACTTTTCATTCTGCGTTAGTATCTGTTTCACTCTCTGTAGGAGATATGACTAAAAATAAGATGTTTAAAAAAAAAAAAAAAAGTACCAGTCAGTCACACTGCTGTCAGTCATCTCAAAATACCCCCCTACCACCACCACCTGGCATGGCCCTATCCCACCATTCGGCCACCACGGGGCTAGTTCGGGAGTCTTCAGCTGCGTCTTAGACGTGCTATGTCCTGGACCGGCAGTGACTTTCAGTCATCTGGACTCTGGGGCTGAGCCAGAAGCATCAGTGCCAGACCCAGAACATGTGTACAGAGCCCGCCTTTCCACTGGGTGGCACCCACCAAACTGTTCGTGATTTGTAGATACGAAAGAGGACTCCAGTACTGCTTCATAAAGTAGCGAACCCAGTGAGCTAGACGTGTTAGGACAGGGAAGGGGGATACATGGGGAAACTAAGAGCGATGCATCTTTCATTGTATTTATTTGAACATTCACCTTATTTTTCCATCACTCTCACGTAACATGTGTAGATATATTCCTGAGAAAGCAAAGCTTTCCTAACAGTCAGCTTAAAGTGACACAGGTGAAGAAAAACAAGTGATGAGAGCAAAAGAAAAAACAGAAATGAAACTCTTGTAAATGAGGCAGGGAGCAGGCGTTGAGGGAGGGTAATGGGAGAGAGAAATTAAGGCAGATCACATGCAGACACAAGTTCCTGTGATGAATCTGTGTCTACCATGTGCCAATGAGCTCCGTATAAAAAGTGACACAGGCGATGGCTAATGTACTATAAGGGGCACCCCCGAGGTCAGCAGTCACAGCCACAGGGGCCTCTTCAAATCCTAATAGACCCTCCTGCTTCAGTCTTCTCCCAGAAGCCACCAGGCCTGATCTCCTGGGGGCTGTGACCTTATTTTCAAAGCCACTTCTATTTTTATCAAAGGCCAATTAGTTTCACATACATTTTTAATACTGTACTCATCCTGTGTAAGCCCCACCATGGACAAAATGACCTTGTTTGCTCTCTGCCATCAGCTCTGGCATGGAGGCGAATTCACCCAAGGGACAGCCCTCACTCACTATTGCCAGCTCTTTGCTGCAGTGTGGAGGCTGGTCTCTTTTGTGGGGAGCTGTGCCCTCAGAGGTGCCTGAGCCCCCCGCTGGGATGCAAGAGCAGATGTCACCACCTACGGAAGCTGCCTGCTCTCTGGCATCACCTCGGCCTAGGGACCACCTTCCAAGTGGCCTGGCCTCGCAAAGGAAGGCAGCACCATCAAGGCAGTGCCTGAGGCCCTGTGGGTGGCAGGCAGCCAACTGCAGGGGTGTGGCCTGAGAGGGAAGCTACTCGGAACCACTGCCACCTTAAAAATCCAGGATTCAAGTCCAATTCCTAGTCTCTTCAGAGTGGAAAAATAGAAAACCCTACTATTCATAGTTTTTTTTTTTCCAAGTCTGTATATTTCTGAAGCAGAAAAATGATTCATTTCAAAACAGGACATTGGCAAAATGGAGCCAGAGGAAGGGCGGGGGGCTGAGCCCAGGCCCGGCCTTCCTCGGCTTCTGCCTTCTCTGCGCATCTTCATTCCCAGGGTACTCACGCTGCAGGGATGGCGTTTACTGAGTGCACCCCATACCTAATTTCTTTTGACAGCTTGCATCAGAAATTATAAAAATTTATGAAATTTTGTATCTTTGAAAACGAAAACCCAACCCAACACCCCAATTTGGACAGCACTCGGGGGATGCTCTAGAAGGGGATGGTGGGAACTGATCTTGTGGATTTAAGCATAATAGCAATGGGGACTATCAATTAGGCAACCAGCGCGCTGAGCCTATGTGCTGGCTCTGCTACAATTTTTTTTTTAATGTCTGGCAGAATGTTTTACAAACTGAACCCAGCAAGACTACAGTTCTACCAGAAGGTGCCTCAGATGGTTTTGCTAATAATTTTGATCAGCTGAAATGGAGAAAAACATCATTTCAATTATTCACTTTTCAAAAACCGTCAATTTTAATTTGGAATATTAAATGGCTCTTTCTTTCTCCAATGCCATCAACCAAATAAAGCCACCACCACCCCCTACCAAAAAAACAAAACAAAAAAAAAAACCACCACACAAAGGAAAGGGTGTGGACAGTGATGCTTCTAAATGTGTTAGTGTGCTAAAAACACTGTCAACCTGAAGGTCTTGCCCCTTAGCGATTTGCTGCAGCCTGGCTATGGATAACTTTTTTAAGAAAGTTCCTTTAGGAACTCGGGAAAGGCTGGCACTGCTGCTACAGTGAAGATGCAAGTGCAAACCGCCATATATTGGCTTTTGTTTTAATAGCCTTTTAACCAACTTTGTTAATGGACTGAATGCAATTTAGATATGGAACTTGGCTAAAACGCAGCTTCAATTGGCTATTAAAATTTAAGAGCCAACTAAGATAGCTAATTACAAAAAAAGCTCGAGCGATAATGCTAAGCAGAATTAGTAATACCAAATGACAGTCTGTCTAGTCTTATTCCCATAGGGAAAGAAACTCTTAACTGAGAAGTCAACCAGACAATGTGCAGCGAACCTAATTGCATTCCTGGTATTACGGCGCTCAAATCTGGCAGCTCACAAGGACAAAACAGGGAGGAAAGTCTGTCAAACTCCCATCAGAAAGCAACTGACCCTTTTTCACACACTAGCACGAGAAGATCCCAGAAAATGTTCTTTTTATTCAGAGTTGATGGGTAAATGTGCTTTCACTGAAGGACATTCCTGTAAAACCCTAGCAGGGACCAAGGTAGGGAATGAGGTCCAAAGTACACGGCATCCAAAGACGCAGTGCAAGGGGAAGAGCCCCTCACCTGCACAGAATCAGATCCTGCTCTTCGATATTCAGATCTAAAAGAGCAAATGATGAATATGTGACTGCTTAAGAAAAGTTGAGCCGAGAGGAAACAGTTCTGCTCCTTTGCCTCGTTACAGATTCGCTCTTCACGGCATCAGCAGAGTGCGCGGCTCTCTGTGAAGATTTATTGTGTGCAGTGGCCACTCTGAGTCAGGGTACTGGAGTCTTTAACATTCCCTAGTCAAGCGTCTCCCCGCTGTGCCTGTAAATGTCAGTCCAGTTTTTTCACGGCTGCGCGCACAGATTAGAAACAGCAGGAGAGCTGGGGCGTATGACTACAATACCAGTAAGGACACTTGTCTTCGTGGCACTGCTCAAGTGATTCTTGGAATGCAGGACCCCGCTGTTTTCTAATATTTACACACAACTGGAGTCATCCAGAGCAGTAAATGCAGTCTGAAGGCGGCTCACTTCCTTTGTGTAAGGGACTTCACATTCAAATAGGGATATCAGCAATAACACCAAAAGAAAAAGGAAACCCACCCATTTTAAAGTTTCATATTTCCCTTCAATTTTGCCACTAAAAGACAAGCCATGTATTATCATACTGTTCCCTTAGCCTGACTCTCCTCCCGAATGTCTTCTGCGTGCATCATATAGCCTGGGAACAGCGGGGGTCTGGGATTCTTGACCTCAAATTGTGTTTCTGTGGGCTGCGGTTTCTCGTACCTCTCCAGGAACAGGCAGGCCTAGAGACCATTCTGATGCAACTTCAGCCACCTCTGCTTTCCCAGCTTTGTATGCCATGCCGGAGACTGAGCTGGGACTGCAGCACCTGGAGCACACTCAGCCTCTTTCCAAAGTTGGTCAGCAACTCAGAGGAAAAGAGGGACAAAACCCACCACGACTGTATGCACATCTTACATGTCTAAGTGGCTCTTCTCTAAATTTTTGTAAATGCTACAGTAAAGTACGTATTTTTCACGTTTTTTAAGCATCTACCAAGGACTACTGTACTCCACATTTACACCGGAGCACACAGGACCAGATCATGGACACCTTTGGAGCTATGAGGCTAAGAACTGACTCACATGTGAGCACCAAAATACCCTGTGCAAGTGAACAAATGACCCCAGGTTTGGTGGTACACACCTGTGACCCCAGCCCTTGGGAGACTGAGGGAGGAGGACTGCCATGAGATCAACAATGAGATCCTGTCTCAAAACAACCTAACAGAAGGTGAAAGAAGTCAAGAGAACCATGGTTGGATGTTGGGGGGCACTTGCTAAAGGGTCATTCCAATACCTCAGCCACTTTCCAGACACAGCACAGGAAGCACCTGCTCTGCAGTGGCTGGGGTGCAATGGATGCTACACAAAAAGCCGGTCCTGGCATCTGTGCTCGGGGCACAGCCTTTGGCAGCTGGCTGGCTTTGGAGAGTGCACTGATAGTCTTCTCTTCCCAGACCGTTGGGCTTCCTGGGCCACAAGGGCAGCAGACCTGTGGCTGCACTGGGACAGCGCACACAGAGAACTGGATGAAGGTATCTGTCACACATGACAGTGACATCTCGGATTCTCATGAGCCTCTGTAATAATTTTTGCATCAAGGACAGAGAGATTAAACAGCAATTTTCCTATTTTAAAATTAACTCGCCCAGCTATTGTATGGTGCTCATTAAATAATGATCCCTTTTCACAAGCGGCTAGAGAACAACAGAAACAGTTCAAACAGCTTTTCACTTTCTCCCACCCCACTCTAGACTTGCTTCTTACACCCCTCACTTCTGCCCTGTAAGTCCAAGCATCCTCTTACAAATCATCTCCACTTCTATTGTGATACTGCACAACATTTATATATATATTCATTCTGAATGGCTGGCCAGATAGCTCAGCAGATTAAAGCACCTGCTTAGGCAAAGGGATCAACTGACCACACCTAAGGGGTACGCGGGGTGCACAGCAACCGAGAATGGGCGTGGTGATGCATTCCTGTAATTCCAGTGCTTGGGAGACTGCAAACAGGAGGATCACTACGAGTCCAATCTATGTGGTGAGACCCTGTACTCTACATTAAAATTAAAAAAATATATATTTTATTTACATGATACAGGTTCTCGCTATGCAGCTCAGACTCATAGTGACAGTGTCTCAGCCTCTCCAGCACTGAGATTACAGATGTATGCCACCACATCCAGTTATAATGGCCAGCTCAGCATTTCTGGGGTTCCAGAGCCAGTGCAGCATAAGGTCCTAGGGATCGAATCTAGATCCTTGCACTTGGCAGGCAGGCACTTAGACCGCTGAGCTATCTCACCAGCCCCAGAGCAACATCCTAATAAACACCAGATGTAACCTAAATTAGAGATTTTTCTTGAAGGCAGTGGCTCACACGAAACCAAATCTGACCAAGCATAAGTTGTGTAAGTAACTTCACAATGAATGGAACTACAAAAATTTAGGAGTTCTACTTAGTAACTGAAAAATGCTGATACAAAGAAAAATAACACCCTAGGGCCGGGGAGATGGCTCAGTGGAATAAGCGCTGAATCAATTTAAGGACCAGATCTCAGATAAAGAAGACAGGCTTGTGGTTAGTTTCTTAAGAAAGAAACCTTAAAAATAGCAAAGAACTATGAGAAATAAATCCAGCAGCTGATAAACTGAGATGAAGAAGAACAAGATTGACTAGACTAAATAAAAAAGCAGGAGAGGGGCCGGCAACATAGCTCAGCAAACTAAAGCGCCAGCAAACCCCAGTTCAATCCCTGGTACCACATGCACACCAGCCCTAAGCCCCGGGTAGGCTGAGATGGCCACAGAGTTGGGGCACAGTGGTGTGCACCTGTAATCCCAGCACAGGAGAGCCTGAAAAAAGGAGGATAATTATGAGTCCAAACCGTGTAGTGATACCCTATATTATCCAAATGCATTAAAAAAAAAAAAAAGTAGGACAGCACAAACAACATTAAAAAAAAAAAAAAAACACTTCACAGATATCATGGCAGAAAACTGCCCTGGTAGAGAAAAATAATTTGACATACAGCTAAGTGAGGCATATAGAACCCCAATTAGTCATGATACAAATGAACAAATAAGAACCTACAGCCAGGTGCATCACAATCAAGATTCTAGAAATTCAACACAAGAACAGAATCTTAAAGCTGTTATTGTAAACAAACAAAAAAAAAAAAAAAAAAAAAAACAAATCATCTATATAGGAAAGCCCATTTACAGTTGACCTCTCAGCACAAACCCTCAAGTCAAGAAGAGCTTGAAGTATTTCAAGTTCTGAAGGAAAATAACCTCAGCCCAGATTGATGCATCCTACAAAACTATCTTCCAAAACGGATGCAAAAAATAAAGATACTTCCTTGACAAAGAACATCTCAAGAAATTTATGACCACCAACCCAGCACTCCATAATATTTTTTTTCGAAAGACCTTCTAGAAAGAATGACTAAAACTTCATCAACCCCAACAGAAGGAAGGAATCTACCAAGAAAGGTGAACACTTAAAACAGATGAGCAGGAGTAGCTAACAATAGAAAATAACGTAACAAGGATAAGTCATTTCCTATCATATTCAATTAAAAAAGAAATATACAGACTGAAAGTCAATGGAAAACAATACTCCATGAGACAGGAACTCAGAAAAAAGCAAGGGTGGCTATACTATTTTCAGACAAAGTGAATTTCAAGCCGTGACTCCTCAAAAGGGATAAAGAGGGTCACTACATCTTTGTAAAGTGAACAATCCAAGAGGAAGAGATAACAATCATAAATATATATGCAACAAACACCAGTGCACCCAACTAAATAACAGAGATGAAAAACCAAATATGCATCAATACAACTGTATTGGGGTGAGGTCTTAATGCCCCACTGTCACAAAAAGACAGATCAACTAGACAACAAAATCAACAATGACATATTAGAACTGAACCAAACTTTTGAACAAATGGATTTAGTAGATGTCTGCAGAATGCGCCACCCCACATTAGCATATATTCTTCTCAGATATGCACAGGATGTTCTTCAAAACAGATCATATACTAGCTCCAAGAACATGCTTAAGTATATGAAAAAGGCACTGAAGTTATCATATGCACCTTATTAGATCATAGTGCAATAAACACATGCAAACTAAATAGCACCCTCCTGAGCAACCAAAGGGTCATAAATGAAATGAAAGAAGAAATTAGACAGTATCTACAATTAAATGATAATGACAATACAATATATTGGAACTTATGGGACACAATGAAAGCAGCCCTAAAAGGGAAATTTGTAACAGTGAACACCCTATCAGGAAAATAAACAACTTAATGATCAATCTCAAACTTCTACAAAAAGAAGAGCAGGCTAAGCCAAAAGCTTGTATGAGAGGAAATTACAAAGTGACACATGGAAGACTAAGAAAACAGTACAAAGAATCAATGAACTTAAGAGTTGGTTCTTTGAAAGATCAAGTAAAATTGGGTCTGGGGAGATGGCTCAGTAGAATAAGTGCTGCCTGGCGAATGCAAGGGCCTGAGTTCAATCCCCAGTTCCACTTAAAAAAATAAATTAATTAATTAATTAAATTGACAAACCCTTAACCAACCCTATTCAAAAAGAAAAGACTCAAATCCACACTTTTTTTTTTTTTTTTTTTTTGGTACAGGTTCTACCGGGTCTCACTACACAGATCTGACTCATAATGATCCTGTTTTCAGCCTCCCAAGCGCTGGAATTACAGGTGCACTCCAGCACACCCAGTCTCAATCGCCATCTCAGTGAGCCCTGGGGTCAGGGGCAGCACAGCATGTTGGGGATCAAACCCCAGCTACTGCTGTACTCTGCCTAAACAGTCACTTTAGTCTGCTGAGATATCAGTCCAGCCCTTGAAAACTTATATTCTATTAAGATAGAAAGTGCAGAAAACAATGGACAGACACCTATATACATATGAACTACCAAAGCTGAATAAGATACAGCAGTATCAGTCAATGAAATCAAATATATAATTAAAAATTACCAACAGGGCCAGGTAGATTGCTCAGCAGAATAAGCAGCTGCTTTGCAAGCACAGGGTCCTGAGTTCAATCCCCAGTACTAGGGGAAACACACACACACACACACCACACACACACACACACACACACACAGACACACACACACACACACACATCCAGGCCCTGATAGATTCACTGCTAAATTCCACAACAAACACCATTTATCAACTTTTAATGAAATTGAAAGGGAAGCAATACGTTCTAATTCATTCCTGGGAGCACACAGTACCCAGATAACAAAACCAGAGAAGAACACACTAAGAAAGGGAACAATTGGCCAATCTCTCTGAACACAGTGGCAAAATCCTCAATAAGATACAAACAATGCAGCAAATCACCAAGACTATACATACACCATGATCAAGTGGAATTCATTGCAGGGATACAAGGATGACTCAACATAAAAACTCAATGAAGGTAATACACCATATTAACAAAGCCAAGGACAAAAATCATATGATCATCTCAACACAAAAAGCTTGTGACAAAGTTTGGCACCCAGTTCAGAAAACTGGAAATAATGGTTTTATCTCAGTCTGATAAAAGTCATGTAACAAACCAACAGCCAATACCATACTAAATGGACAAAAACTCAAAGTTTTCACTCTAAATTCAGGAACAAGACAAGGATTTGGACTGTCTCTACTCTTAACACAGTCCTGGAAGGTTTAACTGCAGCAATTAGACAAGAGAAAGGAATAAAATGAATAATGGTAGGAAAGGAAGAAGTTAACTAATATTATTTGCAGATAAGATGATTTTCTAAATAAAAGACTCCAAAACCTCCATTAAAAAAAAAAAAAAAACACTGGATTTAATAAGCAAATTCAGTACAACTGAATATGAAGTCAATACTCAAAAATCAAAGAACAAAGTCCCTGAGAGAGAAATCAGGGAAACAACATCTTTAACAATAGCATTCCAAAAAATGAAATACTTAGAAATCAATCTAACAAAAGATATAAAAGACCTCCACACTGAAAACTACAGTACACTGAAATGGGTATCAGAAAATGGAAAGATATCCCTTGGTCTTGGGTAGGAAGAACCAACCAATATAGTAAAAATGGCCATACGTCCAAAACTGTTACAGATTTAACATAGTTCTGATAAAAATTTCAACAGCATATCTCACAGATTTAGAGAAAACAATCCTAAAATTCATTTAGAACCAGAGGAGACCTATAATAGCAAAGGCCATTCTGGGCAACAACACAAGGCATGGAGCTTCACAATCCCTGACTTGAAATTATACTATAAAGCTACTGTGAAAAAAACAGCATGGAACTGGGGGGAAAAAGCCAGCACCAAACAGCAATGGAACAGACTAGAAGATGCAGCCCCAACTCCAGACATAGCCAGCCTTGTCTTTGACAAAGATGCCAAACACATTCATTGGAAGATAGCCTCTCTGATAAATAGTGCTGGAAAAACTGGCTTTACAGATGTTTAAGATTAAAATTGAACCTTTATTTTTAGTCATGCACTAAACTAAATTTGAAATGGATCAAAGATATAAATATTATAGCAGAATCGTTAAAACTGCCGGCAGGTAGAACAGATAAAATTTTGAAGACAATGATGTAGGCAAAGACTTTCTATGAATAAAACTCTGATCACACACAACTATCACAAAGAACCAACAACTGGGATCTCACCTTATTAAAAAGCTTGTGCACAGCAAAAGAAACCACCAATAAGAGTCAAGAGACAACCCACAAGGAAGGGAAAACATCTGCCAGCTGTTCCTCAGACAAAGGATTACTATCAAGAACATATAAAGAACTCAAAAAAAAAAAAAAAAAAAAAAAAAAAAAAAAAAAAAAAAAAAAAAAAAAAAAAAAAAAAAAAAAAAAAAAAAAAAAAAAAAAAAAAAAAAAAAAGACCTCCCAAATTTAAAGACTCAATCCAAAAATGGGCATCTGAAATGAAAATACATTTCTCAGATGAAGAAATACAAATGGCGAATAAATATATGAAAAAAATGTCCAATCACTAGTACTGCTCATTACCGAGATGCAAATCAAAGTAGCACTGAGATTCCATCTCATCCTGAAAAGAATGGCTATTATCAAGAAATCAGTAACAAATGCTGAAGGTGTTGTTGGGGAAAAGGAACCCTTCTCCACTGCTGGTGAGAATGCAGACTGGTACAACCACTGTGGAAATCAGTGTGGAGACTCCTTAAAAAACTAGCACTGGAGGTGGTCTCATTTAATCCATCTATTCCCCTTCTGGGGCTCTTCCCGGAAGAATTATGAACATCAAACCACAGTAATGCATGTGCACCCATGTTTACAGCAGCACAACTTTTAATAGCTAGATCTTGGAAACAAACCAAATGTCCATCGACCTAGGAATGGATAAAAAAAATGTGCTCTTTTAGAGTACTACTCAGCCATAAAGAAAGAGATACTGGAGATTGTTATAAGTAAATGGATGCAACTTGAGAACATACTCACAAGTGAAACAAACCAGACACATACATACACACATATTGTCTCCCTAGTGTGAGAAACTGAAAAACTAAGTAAGATCCAAAATGTGTAACAGCTGCTGAAAATGTGAAGAAGCTGTTCAAAAGGAAAGAGAAGCTAGAGTGGGGGAAAGGAAAAAAAAAGAAAGGGAAGCAAAACAAAAACAAAAGCCAATCACACATACATACACCACGGTAGCAATCATACACACACACACACACACACACACACACACACACACACACACGCAGAGATAGTTAAGACAGTAACACTACCATCTTCATTAAAAAGGTTTGCATTATATTGTTTGGACAAGTAAATGTGCGTATCTTATATGATGGGTAACTAAAGATAAGAATGCATAATGTATTAACCATTGTTACCTTCCTATTATTTTGTTTTTGTTTGGGGCCAGGGAGATAGTTCAGTAGAATAAGCACTTCCCTGGCAAGGGCAAGGGTCTGAGTTCAATCCCTGGTTCTGCCAAAAAAAAGAAAGAAAAGAAAGAAATTTTATTTTTTCTTTTTAAAGTTAATTTTAAAAAATACTAGATAAGAAAAAACATTTTAAGAAGAAATAAAAAGCATAGCAGAACAAAGGGCACAGTTAATAAATCAAACTGGCTCCTGTGGCTAGTAGTTTTGCATTAATTTCTGTAGTCCCAGCAACATAGTAACATTCAAGAAAAGGCAAGCACTTGTTCAAAACAGTATATGAGGAGGTATTTCTTAATATTTAACCAACAGGTTTTGCTATGTATTTGTGTTTTGAAAAATAAAAAAAGGCTAAGGCATATATACAAAAACACATCACGCACATTTTATCCTATTTTAAGCACCAATGTGTTTAACACAGAACATGGGAGCTGATTAAGTGTTACAAATTAACTTGGGACCATAACACTGATGAGTACTAAACTCTAACGTACAGCAGGAAGTCTCGGCCCTAAACCTAATTCTTTATTCCATAACAATACATAATTCTAGAATATCAGATGGCATGAGATTAACCTTCAAAAGGAAATCTGCACATCTGTTTCTTACTATCTGACCATTAGAGTAATAAATACTTCACATGATAAGGAGCACTCCATAGCACAGAGCCAAAAGTTATAGTCTTTATGTTGGTTTCCCTTCTCAAACCTGGTATAGTCCCAATAATTTTTTTTTGTTTGTTTTTGTTTTGTTTTTGTTTTTTTTTGAGGCAGGGTCTCACTATGCAGTTCAGGCTGGCCTTAAGCTCATTTTGTAGCTCAGGCTAGCCTCGAACTCACAACAATCCTCCTGCCTCAGCCTCCCGAGTGCTGGGATTACAGGCCTGCACCACCATGCCCGGCAATCCCAATAATTTTTGATACATCCACCTGTCTACAAATTAGTATTTCCTTCAAATCAACTCACTTTCTAAAACTGAAATACCTACTTTAAGTTTGACCTAAGCAACAAAGAAACTTAATGCTCCAGTGACATTTTGAATATATGAAGGTATTTAAATATTTAAGTAAGACTGTGCCCTGCACCACCTAAAAACATTGTATATACTACAGGGCTAAGTTATTCTATCCATTAGAAAATATACTCACCCCTAATTTCGCTAACAAAAGAAATTTTTAGGAATGCTTCTTGAAATTGTTCAGATATGCTACAGTCTGGGATTTGTTCCCAAGACAATTTAAAAATTACATACTTCATTTTCTAATCCCTGGAATTCTACTGTGCTTGGTTACTATAAAAACATCATTTGCTACAAAAATGAAACCTGTAAGAGAAACTGTGCAGGAACAACAGGTTCCAAAAAGTTAGCTCCCAGGACTTCCTTTAAAGAAGCCTGCCTCACGCAATCGCTGGCGGGGCCACCGCTCAATAACCTGCTGCCTGGTTTCTCGGCACCCTGATGGAACTCTTCTGCAGTCCACCTCTGAACTACTTCCTGTCGCCCAGACACACTGTACTCACCCAAACTCTACTTTCACAGTCCTGCCCTTTTTGCGCTACTATTCTTCACAGCAGGGGCTCAAAAATTGCTTACTATGAAGAACAAAATCCACACAAGCCAACCTTATTGCCACAGCAAGCTGTTATTCGTATTGAGCAAAAATGATCTTTATTTTAAGTTCTGCATTTCCTTAGAAAAGAAGACTGTCACACAATTTTTAGCCCCTCTAGGAAGCACACAATGACTTGGAAAGCAGGTTCCACAGCAAGTTCTCTCATACACCCACCTGGACTATTTGACCACTTAGTGCAGATAACTTGAAGATTTTGAAATTTATAAACTAGCCTCTATTAATTGTACAAAGTATTCATTTAATAAAAAGGCTTGTTTCAAAGGCAAAGGTTTTAATTATTGTACCCACCCCACAACACTCACATGAAAACAAAACAAAACACAAATGGAGAAAAAGTCAAATAAAAATGGAGAAAAGTTGTTCTGAGCCATGTGATTTACTTCTGGATTCTCTTTCGGGTTCTTGAACCTTGAAAAAAAAAAAAAAAGTAGTATCAATAGTCATAAAATTACAAAGCACAAAAAGAAAATGAACATTCTTACACACAATTATTAATAATTTAAAATGCATCTGACTCTCATAGTTTGTGGAGATGAAGTCTGCACAAAGGCAGAGCTACTAATACCCTGAAAATCTGAGGAAATTGCTGATTTTTTTAACACGTAAAAAAATATGCTAACAAAGTCTACTTTCTAGTCTTAATCCATATAAGGCCTCCACTGATTAAAAAAAATAAAATATTGGGGTCAGAGAGATGGCTCAGTGGAATAAGCACTTCCCTGGTAAGCGCAAGGGCCTGAGTTCAATCCCTGGTTCTGCCCATTAAAAAAAAAAAAAAAAAAAAAAAAAAATTTATATATATATATATATATATATATACACACACACACACACACACACACACACACACAGTTTGTTGGTACTGAAATATCATCCCCACCCCATTTTTGTCATAAAAAAACTTGAGTCTAAATGTAAATCACAGCAGGCATGGACCCCTTGGGAGGAAGCAAGGATGCTATGATATGAACAGCAAGGAATTTTATTTTAAGCAAGTTGCTTTTTAAAGCCTATTACCTAGACTTTTTAGCATAGGCGAACACTTGATTCCATGCTAAAATAAATGCACAGTCTTTTCCACTACAAATTGGGCAGATTCCAGTCAAGCAGCCTCCCAAAAGGCGTGCAGCATGTGATCCCAGGTGGCAGCTCCTAGGCAGGCCCCTTGCCCAGTACTCTGGGGTTGAAAGAGATCCCTTGCTCTCTCCCCTGGGTAGAGGCCCTCCCACTCTCTCCCACTCTGCCTCCAGCTGTGGGAGCAGCACAGGAAGGCTGCACCACAGCGGACCCCTGGCCCAGAGCTGGCACAAGGTGTGGCTATTTCCTCCCATGCCCCAAGTTCTCTCTGCCAGGGAGGGAAGGGGGATCAGAGTGAGGGCAGCCTGGGGGCTCCTACTCAGCAGAGGCACTGAGTAATAGGAAACCAGCAGTTCTTCTCTAAAGGACAAAACACTCTTGGAATCTGGGGCAAAATTTCTATCATATGCATGTAATGGGAAACAGCTCTAAAGGTTTTCTGCTTATGGGCTTAGTTACTTAAAAATTAACTTTTTCCCTCCAAGATAGTTTCTAATCAATTTCCATATAGTTTAATTATAGCAACCTTTGAATTTATATGAGTATTCTTTTCCTCTTGCCACTAATAATAATACATGGTTCATTTAGCAATTAGGCTTTTCAATTTTTCTGATAAAACATTCTATTAAAAATATCCTGTGATTGATTTCTAGGGTTTTATTTCCAAAATTTTAAAATTAACTCTGCATCTGAATATAAGATTGACATAACTGGATACCAGAGAATCCATCAATAACGAATACTATTCCATCTCCTTTCAATGAAGTATGGGTCTACGAGCACGTTACAAAGGATACTGAAGCAATTTTACAGCTATTGTTCAAGCAGCACCATTCTCAAAAATGGTCCTGCATGTTCTACTTTTAAGTTTTGCTGCTTATTCCCTTTAATACAGACCTCCAAGTTTCTCACTGTGACTCAAAATGAACGCTATCACTGCCTGGAATCTACTATATAATCATTCTAAGAGCCTGTACTGCTCTGTGTATCAATGCAGTATTTTCTCTATTGTTACAGAAAACACTATTTTGTGTCTTTGATTTAAAATATAATTGTCTTCATAATGTCCTTGGGTTCAATCATAAGGTGTACAATTTTATATCTGAAAAATAACATATACAAGTTTGAGTTATTCATTCTTGTAATGGATAAGATAAAAAACAAGTGGAAAATTTATTTCTAGAGTGCCCTTAAAAATATCTATTCCCTAACCTGTCCTGCTTCACCCAAAGAATCCTCAGGAGTGGCCCAAAATCCAAGGTACTTTAAAATAATCCCACTGAGAGTTCAGAGTAGTCTCCATTTTGCAAACAGGAGGAACAAGTGTACTAGCCATAAATATCATGGCTACATTAACTAATTTTAGAACAGTTCTGAAATATTGGCATGGTTTTGAAATGCCAGACTATGCATGGTTTTCTAAGGCTTATCATTTTGTGAGAGGAAAAATTACTTGAAGCAAATAACCAAATTTTCTCAATTGGTAAAAATTATGCCTTGCATAAAAAATAAAAGGATTAGAGGCCTCTGTTCTTCTTGAAAACCACCCTGTCCCCCATCTTTTTTCTGAGAAAGCCCACACAATACCCACGCAGAAAGCTTTCAGAATGTGTTCTTACACAATAGACCTCCAGCTATTCTAAATGAGTTTAGGTATATCAAGAAAATTATACACGTTTTTAAAATGGTCTAAATAGATATTAAAGGAAAGTTGGTCCCATTTTGTAAGGTACAGCATTCTGAAAGATCACACAGTGAGAAAAATCTCTTACCATATTGTAAACCATAAATTGTGTTTGAAAATAAAATTGTTAATGAAGAAACTGACATTTCTAAAGCTGCAGTTAGAGGTAACTATTCTTGAAACACATTTATGATACAAAATCTAAAGCCCTAAAACAGAAAATTCACTGAAGTGTATTATAGATTTCTTAAAAATTAAAGATTCAAGATAACATGTCTTCATACACACACACACACACACACACACACACACACACACACACACACAAAACATGAACCCTTGTTCCCTCCAAAGGAGTAACACTTTATAATCTCAGGCATTTTACTTTTTAATGAATATTCTGATAGCAATTTAAGAGAAAAATAGCAATTCAGCGTTGATATGAAGGAAAATCTGACCATTCTTTGTCATCTTTAAGTTTTGCACCAAAAATATGAATTGTTTTCCTTCAAATTATGAGCCCTCTCTTCTAATCCATAAAATAAAAATACTACTATATTTTCCTATAGAAATAACCATCAGTACAAGGAGCTTATAGTAAAGTTTTAGGTACTATAAACCCTTTTTCACCGTTACACTAGAATTTAAAATCATTTATCCATCAAAACAAATATGCTGAGTGCTCCTTAGCAAAGTTCAGGCGCAGAAGCCCTGTGGGCAGCTGAGAGCGGAGCCTCCCGTGTAAGGGACTGGGCTTCCCTCAGCGGGTGTCAGCCTCACCAAATCAGGGCAGGAGCACTGCTACACTAAAACTGACAGGCTTAAAATTCCAAGGATTTTGTAAAAACTAAGACTGCTGCTGTCTGTACAAATGCTCTCAGCTCCACTACCCTTGCTGTGACCAGCCTCTGGTGAGGTGCTGCACTCCTCGGGCCTCCTCATTTCCTGACAGGAAGATGAACAAAACAGTAGCAAAGAGAAGATGTAGCAGAAAAAGAGACAAGGACCACTTCAAAACCTTTAGCCTCCAGAGTGAAACTGTCCATACCCTGCTTCAGGGATCTCAAGGATTCTCTGGGTGAACGCAGTTAAACCTAAGGATGTTCTATCCACAACAGTGATGAAAAAAAGATGATTCTCTTCAAGCTGCATCCGGTGTTTTCCACACACATGCACCAGCACCACAGTGTGAAAAGAAGGTTCACATACATCATGGACTATTTTTACCAGAAGCAAGCCTGCTCATTAAAAATCAAGAAGTATTTCAGGGGCTGGTGAGATAGCTAAGCAGGCTAAGTGCCTGCTTAGGGGAGACTGCACGAGGTGGCACATGTCTGTAATGTCAAGCTAGGGAGACTGAAACGGCTGGGTCACTACAAGTCCAAGCTGCATAGTAAGACCCTGTACCAAATACATTACAAAAAAAAAGTGTTTTAGGACCTGAGGCAAGAGGACCATTGTGAGTTGGGGACCAGCCTGGCTACAAAGTGAGCTCAAGGCTAGCCTGAACTGCATAGTGAGACCCTGTCTCAAAAACATGAAAAATTAATTAATTTAAAAAAATAGATCAACAAAAGGCAGATAGTAGAGAAATCTTTTCTTAAAAATGTATTTTGGCAGAAATTAATCTCTCCTTACTGAGCCAAGCACAGCATCACTTCCCAGCTGTTCCTTCAACGCTCTGGCTCGAAGTCCAGTCTAGTTCTGCCACTGTGCAGACGATGCCTTGCTAATGTCACTTCCAGAGCGACCCACACTGGTGCCTGTGGCACCAGCTTGTAAGGCTTGAGTATCGAGTACTGGGAAAAGCAACAATATGAAGTTTTAATTCCTTGTCCCCTTGGGATGGCAGACTATGGGGTGCTGGTGGGCAACTCAGTTAAGCGCAAGTCTGCAGCAGTAATGGACCTAGCTGTTTGCTGTCTGACCCTGACTTCACGATCACTCCCAGCCAGAGGGTCAAGTGGAAGGGGCAAGAATCATGGTCTTCACAGCTTACCCTCACAACAGTGTTACAGCACTGTGTCTCATGCTCCAAATCCGCAGAATGACCGCTTCCCTAGTCCCAACTTCATTATTAACTTGCTAAGAACATAATGTATGTAGAGAAGACAACAGGATACTATACAAATATAAGATCTACTTATATATCTTATTTTAAGAAAATGAAATTATGATGACCAATGTCAGCCCCCTCATCCAGCAGGAGGAAATGCAACTTGTGCCTTGTACTGGAAAGATACACAAACTGTTCCACTTACGTGTCTGTGGGAACTCCTCCAGCTGGGAATCGGAGCATTCCATCTCCACACTAGATTCTCTGCTTTCCTCCTTGTCTGTCTTTCTCTTCTTGTACATAAAAATTTAAAAGATAGAGATGTAGTCTGCTGGTCAAATAAGTACATACATAAGCTACCCAAGGGTTAGCACATACATAAGTAGATGCATGGAAGCGTGGCTGTGCCAACCACAGGAAGAAGGCTCAGAACTCTAGGCTGTAGTCATCTAAAGAGTAAGACACTGCCAAGCTGTAACCGGCCTGCACCGTGGAAGCCTTTCTATGCCCACCTCCCACGGGTCATCTTTACATAGTTCATCCCCAAAAGCTACACTTTAATGGTGAGCACTGACCACAGAGAAATCCCCTCGAAACAAAATGCTTCCCAAGCCTGCTCTCATCACTCACTCAAACCAGGGATATTGACATTTATAGTGTAATGATGGCACATTTTTCATAATTATTAAAATACCTTTAATTGTAAGTTTAAATAAGATGGTAAGCCTTTACTACATATATGGCCTTAAAAGGACAAAACTCCTATAACGTCAAAAACTCCTATGATTCCCCACTGTCCACTTGGGCCTCCTCTTCCACTGTTCTCCAAGCTGAGTGTCACTTGGAGCTGAGGCTTATTTCCCATCACCTCCCATTCGTCTCAAACATTAACTCGGTGTCCTTTCACTGTTTCCCTTACCTCAACACCTCCCCAGCACCACCCTGGCAGTGTACATGTAGTCTCTGCACTCTGGGAAGTGGAGGAAGGGAGATCACAAGGTATAGCCCAGCCAGACACTCAGTGAGACCCAGTCTCAAACCTAACACAAACAAAAGTCTTCTAACTAGGCCAGTCTGGTGTCAAATTTTGAAATCACTTATCATCATTCTATGTAGATATACAGGTACAATTATAAAGAGACATTAGCAACAAATATAAAACTATCAAGTTTTTATAAAACTTTATCCCATGTAATTTCAAAGGCTATACTTTTCAGGGATCATTTCTTTAGAATGTAATCTGAATGTATAAAAATCCAAGTTTTAATTTAAAGTTTCTTTAAGTTACCTAAAATAAGCCTGTGCCACGTAAAGTACATGTACCACTCAGGAAAGGATCCAATAGGTCCCCGATGCAACAAAAAAACCCTCATTTATATTTTTTAACAATTAATGCTATGAGAATGTTCCTTGCTGCAGGCCGTTCTGTGTACAGCTATGAAAGAAGCTAATACCTGATGACAGCACACTGCTCTTTTGTCTAATGGCAACTACTCCAAAGAGTGCGACGTGTGAAAGCTGAACCCTCTCCAAGCTACGCTCTCAAAGTTACCAAATGGTCAGCACCATGGCTGAGTGCTACACTTGGTCCCCCTGCCTGAAAACACGCTTAAGCCAGCTATGAGATCAGACCTCAGATACCCATCATGCTCCTATGAAAATGTTTCACATAAACAAAAACAACTCCTTGACTAACCCTGAAGAATCCAAAAGGCATTCATTTGGCCAACTGGTACATAGGGGTTCTGCTTCTCAACAAGAGCTGAAAGAGTGACTCTAACTTCACATAACTGATGAGAGAAAGGAGAGTGCCTTACATCTTTCTTTTCCAAAGTGTTGCTTCATGATTACCATCTAAACCCTGCTGGGCTGAACAGATTGGTTCGATAATTACATACAATAACTGCAGTGGGCAGGTAACCCTCAGCTGGCACAGGGCAGCTCCCCTGTGAGAACTTCCATATGCAAACTGCACTGATGGAGTGCATTAGGTGCATCTTTCCTGCCGGTGCACAGGCCTGATTAACGCCAGCCAAGACTCCAAGGTTAGCATGTCAGCAGATTTGTGATGCATTAGGCAGGAATAAACACAGACACTTTTGTTCATTCAGACCAAAATTAAGGAGAAATATTCCAGTACTATGTTGCTTTCCATACAGGGGAAAATATATTTTCCCGTTTTTAGACAGCAGATTTTAAAATGCTTATTATAAAAGGAGCTATCCAACATTTTCTATCTAAGACTTAGTGCACTCATCTTGTTTTCAAGCTTATTTAATAAAAAGTAGCTTTCTTAATCTCCATGCAGGTAAATTATATAGGAATGAAAATAAGACAGCATTCAACCAACAAAAGGAACACAGGTGCTTTAAGCAGCATGCTTTAGGAAAAGCACTAAATTCCACTAATCCACACATTAGCCAGTAGCTGTGGTCCAACACTTCTGACAATGCAAATACTTTGAATAGGAAAAGCCACTGGTCCAAAGACTACCACCTAAACCATAAAACTAGATCCTTCAGTTTAACAGAATCTAAGTCCGTGATTCATTTTTTTAAGCAATGAGTAAACTGTCAAAACAATCTGTTGCCAGGTTCCTTCTGCTGAGGATGTCCAAATGTAGCATTTCTGTGACTTGTCAATACCCGTAGGCTTCAGATGGTGCACATTGGGTCCCTCTGAACAGAAAAATGGCTTTACACAGAGACTATGTTAATCTCTGACTTTGTAATGGTCTACATCAGGTCTCACAGGTCCTTTATTTGCATTAATAAGAGAAACCAAAACATCACAAGATACAGAAGCACAACTTATAAAACACATTGACAATAATGTTTTCTTTTAATTCTGCACAACTAAAGCATCCTTAAATTTCTATTTCAAAGGGCATTAGTGTATGTATTACACATTACATTTTTGAAGTGTTCAGATATAATAGGTTAAAATTTAGTTAATTAACAGCTTCTCACTTCCAATTAGGAACAGTAAGACAAATCAGCCAGATGCCTTTGGACTGATAATTTCCTAATAGTCTAAACACTGATTGGAGACCAATAAAGGTTTTTCAATAGAAAAGAGAACTAAAATGTTTAGTTGCAAAACTCTGTTTCCCAAGGAAAACATCGAACAACCACCTCCCATGGCTTTGGGTAGCCTTGAAGAAGCCCATCACATTCAAGGATGCAGTTACAGCTGAGGCTGCAGGCAGCGCTCTGGGGTCCCCTGCCCCCTCTTACAATGTTCACACAAGTTTAGTTTAAAAACTGAGAATAGACAACCTAAAAATTTTAAATGTTTGCCACGTGTCAAAGAACTGAATACAAATAGGTAACTGCCCACATCACTTGCCACTGGACTCACCACGCAAAAGTTTACAATTTATAAATTGGCATTATATTCCTTAATAATAACTAAAACTAGGATATTACTCATTCAAGAGTAACTAAAAACAGGGTTGGAGAGAAGATAGCTCAGTGGTCTAAGTGCCTGCCTGGCAAGTGCAAGGTCCTGGGTTCAATCCCTGGTACCGCATGCCGTGCTGACCCCAAAACCAAGCCTAGTGGTGCACACCTGAATTCCCAGACCTGCAGAGGCTGAGACAGAAGGATCACTACGAGCCTGAGCTGTACAGCGAGACTCTGTACCAAATACAAAAATACATAAAGTGTAACTAAAAAGAAAAGATAGTCATCCTCCATGAAGAGCAAATACAGGTGCTCTACCAGAATATTTACAAGTGAGAGAAGAAAACCAAATTGAGCCTGCCTGGTGTCTTGCAGCTGCTAGCAGCAAAGAGACCAGAGCTCAGAGTTCCCCACACTTACTGAGTTTCCTTTCCTCAGAAACCGTACTGCACCTGTGTGACCTCTGAGACTGAAGCAGCATTTCTAGTTGTAGGGTTTTGACTTCAATGCATTTTGTGAAAGAGGCCTCACATGCTCCATACCACCACCTTCACGGCCTCTACACTTCCTGCCTATCCATCGCAAGCTCGAGGGCACAGGCAAAAGTTTCCTCTTCGTTCTAACCCTTGTTGAACACAGTGCAAAGTTTTACACATAAACATCTAGGATTGGCACGCCCATTGAGCAACTATTCAACTACTGTTACAATAAGAAAGCAATCATTTTGGTATTGTATAAACAGTCCCTCAAAAGCTAATATTTAAATGGATCTTAAATAATCAGAAATATGTTCTAAGAAAACACAGGACAATATGTTATAACCAAGAGAAAAAAGCAAAAAGATGGAAAATGGGTTAGGAAATGAGTACATGACTTAAAAACAGCAGACAAACCTGAAGCTCAACATATCCTGCTCTGCAGCCTCACGTGCTTTAGAGCTGAGGCAGGTTCACCCAGAAAGATGGCAGGAAGAACAGTGAGTGCTGTGCCATCCACTGAACAGAGGCGAAGATCATCGCCAACACCACAGGTACTGAGAATGCGCCAGACCTCACTCTCATGGGAGTAAGAGATGCAGTACTCTAAACACATGCAAGTTTGACAGAAACATTAAACACACATATATGTTCAGTTTCCGCAACTGCTTACCATCCTGTAAACCAGGAAAAAACATCTCTTGGGTGCTCCCTGGGGATGAGTCTGCTCACATACACACTGTAGCCCCACTCCCATACAATTTCATTCAGTGAAATGACAGTCCATATGCAAATTTAACACAAACAGAAAGTCAACCCTTGATTTTTGTCTGTTTCATTTGCTGTTTGTTTAAAATTAGATCTTTCTTCCACAGACACTTTTACTTATCTATTCCAGAGGCTGAAACAGGATATATAACCTACATAATTTTGCTATTACTAGGTCTGGAGAAAAGAGTTGAGCACAAGGAAATGTTTAAATACATAGCTTATAGAAAGTTTGGGATGTTGATGTTCTTTAATCTTCAAAATCATGAAAACCTAAGAATGTAGTGTAATTATTTGAAAATGATACATTAAAAAATGACAGCTAATCCATGTGAGTGTGCATTCATGAGGTCTGCTAGAATAAATAAACGTGAGCACACATCACCCAATGTCTACCAGAACCGGCTGCTCCCTCTGCAGCTGGAACACTATTGATGGAAAGCACTGCTTTCACAAAGTAGGCATGAACTGTCTTTCTACCTGCTTAGCGCACATGCATGTCCCAACTGCAGGACAGCTCTGCTGGCATTCTAGGAAAAACACCAAAGGAAAAGCTGACAAACAACTAATCCTGGACCATGGGAGCTACAGGAGTACCTGCATGAGAACTTGCTCTTAGCAAAATGTCATAGAATAACAACTACAGCAACCTAATCTCCCGCTGGCATTTGCAACAGGGAGTCCCGCAGTGGGCTGCTGGGACTGAAGCAGCCATTCACACCCGACAGCTCATGACACTTACAGCAGGAGCAAATGTGCAGTTGTTCAAGAAGACGAATCACCTCCCAGAGATTCAGTGAGCAAAGATCAAGAGGACTAGGGGACGGGAAGATGGCTCAGTGGAGAAAGCGCTTCCCTCTCAAGCGCAAGGGCCTGAGTTCAATTCCCAGTTCCACCAAAAAAAGAAAAAGATCAAGAGGACTAATCACACCAGTCTTCGCTGTGCTGGGGAATCAACATGATACCTCTTCACTCAGTTTTATCTCGGCTTTCACCATTGGTACCACTAACGTCAAGAGCCTTAGCAAAGTGAGGGAATTATAAGGACAACTTATGGGGAAAGGCAGATGGTCAAATAGTTATGCCTTCGCTTTAATATTTCATGCCTCCAACCACTGGGATTTTTTTTTTTTTTTAATGGAACCAGGGATTGAACTCAGGCCCTTGTGCTTGCCAGGGAAGCACTTATTCTATGAGCCATATCCCCAACCCTCACTGGGCATTTTTTAAGCATCTTGAGACTCTGAGGAAAACTCTCTGAACATTTAATAGTGGTGGTATGGCGTAGGCAAGCCACCCAGCCTCTTCTGAGCTTTAGTTTCATCCTTTATGAAAAGATAGACCTTATGTGGATGTTACAAAGCACATAAAAGAATTCACAAGTCTTGACAGACTATACAGTATCACATAAATGATAACCTAAAGTTTAGAAGGTTGATAGTCTATCGCCAATTCTAGATTGTCTGAAGATTTCCTCAGAAAATAAAAATGAAAGACTCTGAAAGTTGTGACATGATATACTGACAATAGTACTTATAAAAATAAACTTATAAGTATTTATTTGTAATCTTAAATTACTTACAGTATTTATAAATATTTCAGTGAAAACCAACCTCCTATATAGCAGTGGGTATTTAACTCATCTCAAACTAGAAATAAACAAGTTTCTCACAAAACATATAAAGCTATATTTGAGTTACTATAAAAAATACACTGCCTGATCCTCCCTCCATTAATTTATCTTCACAAAATATCTAACCTAAATTACACATATAGAAAACAGCAGACAGACTCTGATGGTCAGAAGCCCTCTGTTTTATGTCAATTTCCTTTTATCCTTCTCTAGTTAAAAGTATCAGGGGAAATTTTAATAACTCATTAATTTGAGTTATATGTTTTTAGTATCAGTAGTTATGAAGCTACATTTGGAGTTTTTATTTCACAGTAATTACCATCTTGTCATTTGTTGCAAAAAATCAACTTTTACCAATTCACAAGCATTTATTATTCAAAACAATCTACAACACATATACTCATCAAAACCAGGCTTCATTCACACCTGCCTAATAAATACTCTATCTCATACTTCAACTTTTAAGGAAGTATGATGCTAGAGCACTAGGAGATTCAAATAAAAACATTCCATGTTATTTCTATGCTATCAAACCAGAGAGATGAGAAAATAAATAGTAAGTGAATGAAAAGCAGTAACAAGGGCAGTGCAGGTCACCTAGTGACCACCTGCTATGCACCTGCTACTATGGGTACTCCGTACATCTCTCTCTGCCTCCTAACAGCCACACACAAGGAAGAGATTACCATTCCTGCACAAAGTCTGTTTTTTAAAATTTATCCCTTTATTAAAAATAAATGCATCAAAATGTTTAACATTCCCTATGAACTGGTCATAATATTTAAAAAAAGTGAATTCACTTAATTTTGAGTACATCTTATAAGCATGACCCTTTATGACTTCAATGAATAAAATCCCCTGGGCATCATGTAAGGCATTTACATGATACCAAATTTCCTTCCATTATCTCTTCTAGCAAGGTACTTACATGTACAGCAATCAAAGCAGGATGCATGTGTTCTGTCCACAAACAAAAAACTGGGAACAGAGCTAATAAATACCACTATTTAAAATCTAAAATGCTCAATTTCTGCTATTTATAAAGGGCTGTTCTCTACATGGAAGCTAGAATTCAGACACTGAAATTATGATTTGCAAGTTCGCAAGTTCATTAGAACTACTCAGAAAGCTTTAAAAATTTCCTGACAGGCAGTAATTTCAGCTTCTTGGGAGGCTGGGGCAGAAGGATTCCAAGTTCAAGGCCAGCTTGGGCAACTTGGAATAACAAATAAAAGGGGCTGGGGTCATAGCTAAGAGGGACCCCATCTCTGGCTGGGTACAAACTGTAGTACCACCAAAAAATTTTTTTTATTTTCTAAGATCTGGATCCCACCCTGATAGCTATTGATTTCACTCATCTGGACAGCACAACCCAGGCAGTAGGCTTTTTAAAAGCAGTTGGTGATTCTAATGTGCAACCCTAAGGGCCATTCAAGCCCTGCAAACACATACATTAGGATGACCCACAGGACAGGTGCCAAAGAGCCTGCCCAGACCACACAAAGGATCTGGAGAAGCAGTCTAACATCCAAACACACAAAATATCCAGCCACAAGTCCTCAGTCCCCCGAAGTCACTAGCAGTAGACACTCTTAATAAAGCTACATGAAATTAACAGCTAAACAGGTATGTTGGTTTGGGCTGAGGAATGTGTTATTAAAATTAATCAATCAAAATATATGAACAGACAGCAACAATGGACAGAATTCAAGGGAAATCACAGAATCAAAAAGCAAGTCAACTAAGAAACAAAGTCATACTATTCTCAAATAGACTTAAACGGCTAACACACCAATGAAACACAAGTAGGCAGAAGCAGCCCATTCCCTTACAACAGGACTAAAACACAACAGACGAGACAAGTGCACCAGAAGCCTATGGAGGTTATAGAAGGAAAGGAACATTCCCAGAAGAAGTGAGAAACTGTGCAGCCTGGACACCAGCTCGCACAGTTCCCAGTCCCTCAGCAGGCATTCCTAAACAGAGGGTGGAGACAGAGGAGAGAAGCCCTGACTCAGATGTGCACCAAGTGTCACAGCCAACTATGGCTCACCAAGTACCAATGAGGATAAGTGGCTTTTAAAGAAAAATGAGGAAGCCGGGCGTGGTGGCGCAGGCCTGTAATCCCAGCACTTTGGAGGCTGAGGCAGGAGGATTGTTGTGAGTTCGAGACCAGCCTGAGCTACAAAGTGAGCTTAAGGCCAGCCTGAACTGCATAGTGAGACCCTGTCTCAAAAAGACAAAAAAAAAAAAAAATAAAAAAAAAATAAAGAAAAATGAGGGCCTGCCAAATAGCTCAGCAGATTAAAGCACCTGTAAGAAGGCGCAGGGGCCAGGGGTTCGATTCCTGGGCCTGCCATGGTGTGCTGGCCCCGCCCCAAGGCATACTGAGACTGGGCCTGGTGGCGTGCACCTGTAATCCCAGCTCTTTTCCCTGGCCTGCTGTGCCAGCCCCAACCCAGGGGCGTGCTGAGAAGGCAACTGGGACTGTGTATGCTGGCACATGCCAGTAATCCCAGCACTTGGGAGGCTGTAAACAGGCAGATCATTATGAGTTGGATCTAGTAGTGAGACCCTGAATACCCTGTAGACCATTCCCTAAAATACAAAAAAAAAAAAGATAAAAAAACGAAATGAAATATGCAGCTATTGTAGAATCCCAGTGTAAAGAAAAGCAAGAAGCTTCAAGAGTGAATAAAATAAAAATCTAATAAAAATGAACAAATTTTTTAATGTTAGTAGATAAGAAAGCACTGCCTTCAAATTAAGAACTCATGCAGCCAAATTTCTCTTCAGCTAAACACAGACATTTTTGTACTTTCCAGGATTCAAAAAATTTATCATTCTTAGGCTCTTTTTTAAAAAATTTACTTAAGCATAAACACTGAAAAATAAACGTAAGAAAGCACAGAAAACAAGAAAAAATGGTTAGAAAAAATACGACTCAGCTCTAAATAACGCAGAATTGAAAAGCACACATGCTAACATCTCAGACATCACTGGAGAGATGACCTGTAAAGAGCAGCAAGAACTTACTCTTGTGGGAAAAGGATACGGACTCTAAACATTCACACACAAGATGGGGCAGCTAGGAGATACAATTTCACAGCTTCTTCCCACCAAAAACCTGAAGAAATGAGCCCCAAATAATTATTATGAAATATGTCAGCAACAAGTAGGAGAGGTCAGCTTCATGCCACAACCTTTGAAAGTGAGAAAGAAGTCTGCCAGACCCGCTAGGGGGCCACGTGGGAGAGGGCAGGTGAGCACCAGCCTGAGCTTTCTCCCTAGCAGCCCCCGACTAGAAGGTGCAAGCCAGAAAGCAAGACTCTTATGCCCGCTGGAAGGAAAGGCCTTCCCAACTCCCACAGGGACCCACCAGAAGCAAGACCTGCAATTCTGTAGGAATCATCAAAATCATTCATAATGCTTTCAACAATAAAAAGGAATTAGTGGGATAAATGACAAAAGAAATAAGAAAACATGAAAGACCTAAAGACATGGACAAGAGATGGCTCAGGAAGTCTCTCTTTCATTGTGAATTAACTAACAATACCCCAAACAAAGTCATGACTAAGATTTTTTTACCTCTTTCAACAGTTGGGAAGAGAAGGGAAGCAATAGCAGGAAGCAACAGCGCGTCAGAAGGCTCAGAGCTGGCCCTCACATACGGCCCTGCAAGCAAGTCCACACCCTCAAGACCTGGCTAGGAAGCTATCTTGGCCACTTTGCCCTCACTGAGACACAAGACCTGGCAACCGCACCCACAACTCGAAGGGCAAAGGTTTACTTTGGCTTATAGTCTCAGAAACCTCAGTCCACCACAGGTGGCCTCCTGAACAGAGAAATGGAGGGCAGAAGAGCAGGGGAGGGACTGGGGCAAACTAGCAGGCAGCAGTGGCAGCAGGAGCAAAGCCTGAGTGCCTGTGCCTTTCCAGGCCACGCTCCAACTAGGCCCCACCCCTAACAGCAAGTCTGCTATGAAGTCAATGGACTGACTAATCCAATGGCCAGGATAGCACCATCTGCTTCGTGCACCTTCCAAACACAAGAGGTTCAGGGGGTACATTTTACATCCAAACCACACAGAGGGAAAGAAAGACACCCTTTTAAAATGGAAATGTCAAGGATTGACAAACAGAATAATAATCTGACAAATTCAAATAAAACTAAGTACTCAATATACGTATGATGAAGAGGAAAAACATGCCAAGAAAGTTGAATAAAGGATAAAGGAAAATAATGAAAGAAATATTCATTGCATGTAAAAGGTACCTGAACACTGCACTCTGAAAGAGAACACAGACCTCCCAAAAGAAAGAAAATTTCATAAAATGCATCACAGGCTAATAAATAGATTAAAACATCAGAAAAAAAATTAAATAGGTAAACAAAATAACAAGAAATTACAGATCTAAACAGACCAATACTGTACTCATCACAGTACTACTCTTGTTAGAAATTGCAAAAAAGCAGACATAGTTGAAAACTAGATGAAGGCAAGGTTTGAGAAAAATCAGAAACAATGCAAAAGAATAAGAATTAAGCTATTTGCATTATTTATCAGTCAGCTTCCGCAGCACTGAGACGCAGTGCGAGACACCTACAACCTCAGGACCCGAGGTTTGATCGGGCTCACAGTCTTGAGGAATGTAGCCCATGGTCTCTGCGGGCTCCACGGTGGACAGGGATGGGAAGAAGGATGCTCACCCTACAGCAGCCAAAAACCAAAGAAAAGAAAAACCACAAGCAGATGCTCCCAAAATCCCGCCCCCAGCAACCCACAGCACTGAGGCCCCACCTCCACCCGGCACTAAGACTGATCCTCTCAGGGACGCAGCACCCACAGCCCATGACCTCCTCAAGCCCAGCTCTAGTACGTAAGACTTCTGAGGACATTTCAGATCTAAATCACAAGTATGTGTGACCTCTCCAGACACAGCAAACTACAAGCATGACTGAGATTACTGAAAGAACATCTAAACAAAGCAAGTACATTACAGTCATGGAAGAGAATATTTTAAAGATGTCAATTCTGTAATTTCAATCAAAGTCTCATAAGTATTTTTGTGGAAATTAATAATCTGCTTCTAAAATTTACTAGAAATGAAAAGGGGCCAACAACAACAGTAACAACCTTTTTGGGGAAGGCAGTATTTGCAATTAAGCACTGAACTATTTATTTTTTATGTTGATGCAGAGGTTCAATAAGTTCCTCAAGAAGGCCTCCAGAACTTGAGATTCTCCAACCTAAACCTTAAAATAGCTGAGATTACAGGTGTGTACCCTAAACCCAGCACAGCACAAGCCTAAAAACAAAGCTGGAGGACTTAAAACTACAGACACATTAATGAAGCAAGGAATATGGTACTGACAAAGTGCACCAATGCACAGAACAGGCTATGCAGAAACAGACCCAACACGTGCTTCTCAGAACCTGCCGTGTACTCCAGGGACCTGACAGTCTTCTCAGTAAATGGCTCAGATCAACTAGACATTCACCAAGGGGAAACAAACACTGACTCACATCATGTACAGAATAGACTTCTGCTACATTTTAGGTCCAATTGTGATAAAATTTCTTGATGATAACTTCATAGCTTCATGATCCCTAAGGTAGACAAAATTTCCCCAAATAGAACACAAAAAGCAGGAACCACAAACAGAATGACTGGTGAATTAGGCTTCATTTAAATGAATTTCTATTTATTAAAAGCTGTAAAGAGAGTAAAAAGATAAACCACTGAAGAGGGCATGTACAGTACATACACGAGTATGTATACTTGTACATACAGAGTACCAGACTCTGGCAAAACCAAAAAAAAGTTGCCAGTTCACATTTTCCTAAGAAAGAAAGGGAAAAAAGAAATCAAATGTACTTCAGGCACACTAAAAAGATAATCAAGGTCAATTTGCATACAAAAAGGTGCTCAAAATCAATATTCTTCAATGAAACCAAATAAAAACCCTAAAACAATCAGAGCAATCCATTAAATAGATAAAATTAAATATAACGCACTAGCAAGTATCAGAGAGTAACTGAAATTCCATAAAGTGCTGGTGTGAATATAAATTGATATAGCAGGGGCTTTGCCAGTTGGCTCAGTTATGCAAATCACTACTTGGGCAAATGCAGTCAGGAAGATAATAAGACAGTTCAATTCCCAGCTCCAGAAGTTGCGCCAGACCTGTCCTTAAGGCACCCGAAGTAACCAAAAAAAAAATCTCAAATTTTGGGCTAGCCAAACAGCTCAGCAGATTAAGGTACCTGCAAGCAGGAGCAGGAACTGGGGTTCAATCCCCCGGCCCGCAGTACTGGCCCTGCCCTGGGGGGTGCGCTGAGGTGGCAACTGAGACTGGGCATGGTGGTGCATGCCAGTAATCCCAGCTGTTGGGAGGCTGTAAACAGGCGGATCACTATGAGTCTGATCTAGTAGTGAGGCCCTGAACACTCTGTAGACCCTTCCCTAAAAGACAGAGAGGGAGGGAGGGAGGGAGGGAGGGAGAGAGAGAGAGAGAGAGAGAGAGAGAGAGAGAGAGAGAGAGAGAGAGAGAGAACACGCAAACTTGGAAAACTGGCTAGTGCCTACTAAAGCTAACATCATCCATGCCCTATACTCTATACCTCAGCAATTTCACTACATATACTAAATCTGAAATAAATCTTTTTTAAAAGAAATCACAACATACTTAACATTATAATTGTCTAAAAGTAGAAATATTCAAGTATCTATCAATACTACAACAGATAACTAAATTACATAGTCAAATGTAGTACTATGTAACAAATACAAAAAATAAATCTTTTTATGTAAATCATAGAAACTCAAAATAGAACTGAATTTAAAAACCTGGAAGAGTACGTAGTCACTCCTATACTTTTTTCTTCCTATGTATCCTTTTAAATGGCAAAACTAATTCTGGTAATGATCCATATCTTGATCTGTGTGATGTTTAAATGCATATGTTCACTCGGGAAAGTTCAAATTCCACACTTATTTGTGCATTTTTCTCTGTATATGTAAAAGCTAACTCAAAAACTTATGAGGAGGGCTGGAGAGATAGCTCAATGGTCTAAACGCCTGCCTGGCAAGTGCAAGGACCAGGGTTCAATTCCCAGTACTGATGCCATGCCAGCCCTATGCTGTGCTGGCAACTGAAACCAGGCATGGTGGTATACGCCTATAATCCCAGCACAGGGAGGCTGAGACAGTAGGATCGCTTGAGTCTGAGCTACGTAGCAAGACCCTGTACCAAATACATAAATAAATAAAAGATTTTTTTAATTTAAAAAAATTATGAGGAAAAACCCTACTTGACAAAATAAGAAAAGGTTCCAATTAAAAGAAATCAAAATGGATCCATCTGAAAATATTAGTAAACACCACAAAAACACAGCACTAAACCAAGCTGTTACAAAACAGAAATATACAATCCACTTTGACATTCTAAATGTGTACAGTGAAAACGCAGTCTCTCTCTACCACAATTTCATGTCAACACTGGTGGACAGGTTTTTCTCCCAGATCAGAGCATATATCTGAGAAGACCTGACTAAAACTGAGGGCTGCAAGGGATAAACACTATGAGAAGGCACCACCTGGGAAAGAGGGCAAAAGGTACCAGAGCGACGGCAGCCCTCTGTCCTTCAACTCCCTGCACCCTGTTCTAGGCTGACTGCCAGCACAGATTTACTCAACAATGGCTGATGATTTTCAGAGAAACTAGAAAGACCAATTAACGTAACTAAAAAATGAAATTTAAAAACTAAATATAATAAGGTGGAGGGAATGAAGGGCATGGCCACATCACTCTCAGGGATAACAAACACTGTGAAAGTGAAAAGGCAAAAGGCAAAAGGCAGGGCTGAGCTCTAGAGCCACTGGATGAATCCCTAGGGACAAGGCTCCAGTGATTCCAATCAACAGTGCTTTCTGTCGAGTTGGGCAGGCAACTTAATCAAAACCCTAGAAGAAAATAGCTAATGGAGGTATTAATGTCCTTTTAACTCACTGAGCGCATTCCAGTAAATTAAGCTGCTCCTAGCTTGGAAGAGCTACAGAGGAATTCTTTAAGGATGGGACGAGTTATTGATCTGTGTAGCCCCAGGGACTTAGTCAAGACCAGGTACATAAATCAAACCTTACACAATAACTATTGAATGTTGATTTAGGAGTACACACGAAATCCAGTAACTATTGCAATGCACTGCCCATTTCTCATGAAAAAAGTATTTAGTGAAAATACAAAACCAGCGATTTTCATTACTGATTACAACTAAACAGATTTATACTTGGTATCTTTCTTCTTCAAGTTTACAATATTCCAAAGTTCTGGTATCTGAATAAAATTCCTTGACCACTGAGCCGAACACATTTCCAAGTCAGTAAACTCCATTTCATTCAAGTTTCCAAACAGGCTACACCAGTTACACAAAAGAACAAATGCCTTGCTTCATTCCACTGTTAATCAATTCCTATAAATTTAGTAATAAAGAACCTCTCTTATGAACCTAACCAGAAATAAATTGAATTAATTAAACCTGCTTGTTTCTAAAAGACATCACTCTGTTAAATACGAAGCACATATACTTTATAATTCAAAGAATTACAAGCAAGGAAAGAGAGCAAACGTGCCAATCACAGTGATTCTTGTGTTTCTAAGATTAAGCACCATACTCACTTCTGAGCCTCCTGATAACCTTAGGGAGAAAAGACAATTGAACTGCAGAATAAATGGTTGAGCAGGAGGTAGTATACAGTTTCTGAAAGGATAAAGCTTTTAGTTAAGGGAGCCCCAACTTTTCAATCTGTAGAGATCTTCTATTTAAAGCACTTTCAACTTACTAAGATAAAATTTTTTTCTGCCTTAAGAATAAAAGAAAATTTTAAAGCTGGTATTGTCCAACTATTTCACTTTATAAACAAAAAGACAACCACATTAATAACACATTTCAGCGGCAGTTTCATGATCTTACCTAACCTAACTTTTGCTAATTTTTTACTATAGAAACAGCTAGCTATACCTCAGCACCGAGAGCATAAACCACAGTGAACTGATGGAGCAGACCTCCCAGTAGCTCCACTTGGCATGCTCAATTGATTTCCGCTTATCTGAAGCTTTACTCACATAGGGGTGATTCAACAGGAAATTCCCAGCCTCAGAAGCCATCCATGCAAGGACACGAAAAACTGATAAGGTCACAGATGTTAGCAGCACTTGACCTACTCAGGTGAAAAGTCAGCCAACCTGCAGGGACCAAATTTCCACTAGCATGCAGGTTCAAACCACAGGAGTTTGAAGAAAGGTGTTCTCATTGCAACAGAGACCTTTATTTCCTGATCAGTTCTGTTTTGGAGAAACATAGTATAGAAGCTAGCTACAATATTAAGGCAGAGAAATCTGTCCTGAGCAATAAAACGCATGCCCCACGTTTGCTGCTACTATCCTGATGAAAACACCCATGCTGCTTCCACTGACCTTCCTCATCTCAAACCCAGAGCTGGCTTTCGGCACACCTGTGGACCACAGGCGTGGCTACTGTGAGACAAACTTGTGAAAGGAAGAACGTATCTGCCAAGAAGGGAAATTTCAAGATATAATTTTGAAATTCTTACCTGTTTGTTTGTTTTGGTACTGGAAATTGAACTCACAACCTCATGCTTGCCAGGCAGGAACTGTATTACTAAGCTACATCCCCCTCCTACTACCTGCTTTGCAAGTTAAAGATTTACAAAAACCATTTAACAGGCTATTTTTGCTTTTAAAGATACTTTGCGTATTAAAGCCTTTTCTCTTACTGTGGAATAGTTTCAAGGAAATCTGGAATTTATAGAGTAACAATAAAAAGAATCAAAAAAAAAAAAAAAAAACTTTTTCTTCTAAGAGTAACTTTTCTTTCCTATATAAAAATATGGCTAAAGAGATAATTCAGCGGCTTCAGCACTTGCCTGGCAAGTGCAAGGTCCTGAGTTCGATTCCTAGTACCAAAAAAAAGATAATTTTTAAAAACCAATAAAAATAGCTAATATTTTATTAAATAGTTTCAGATAATAAACAGTATGCTTATCAGAAAATTAGCAAAAATAACAATCTAAATTTGAAGTTGGTATCAGCTCTTTACATGTGTGTGCATATTTCTCTAAGTTGCTATTTAATATTTATCTCCAAAAATTAATTCTCCTTTATGTAGATAAAACTGATACTAAAAAGTAAAATAATGTTCAAATGGATACACAAAACCAACAAAAAAAAAGGAAGATTTCAAATGGCAAGCGCTTTGACCACCCATAAACAAGGAAAAACTGAGAGACGACCGTCCAGGGCACCTGAGAAAAGGACGCATGACCTTCTCATCAAAAGACCAAATCTCCTCAGCACAGGCCAGTACTCCAAGCTAAAGTCATTGGAGACATCTAATGATGTGTTACTACACACAAGAAGTACACACAAACCTACTGTTCTACAACCCTCTATACAGTTTGCACTTACACAGAGGTGATAAATATTTAACTGCCAAGCAATCTGTTACTTTCTTCACTGGGCACTTGTTTCAACTACAATCACAAGAAGCCCAAAGCATAACTGAGGATATAAAACTCACCTTTGTTACTGCTTTTGCTTTCAAACTTCCGTTCTCGATAACACCAAGGTCCAGCTTGCTATCATCCTTACTTCCTATAGCTTTCAGTCCTTGCAAAAGAATATCGCGGAACTTCTGATAAAGAGGCTTTTCGGTGTAGTTCAGTGATTTCACAGCTTCCATGTATTTAGCAATTTCACCTAAAAGTACAACTTAATGACAAATCTGAAACATTTATGTCTTACTTCTAGGAAAACAATTCAGGATCCTAGCAAAATTAGAAGGCAAGCATGTACCATATTAAGTTATGATTTTTTGTTCAATCATTTGAATTTAGAACTTGACAGATAAGTAAAATAAACATCTGAGATACAATATAAAAACCAATTTTGTAACTCTGAGAATCCACAGCAGAAAACACAAACTAAAAATTTTAAATATGCATAAAAAGTAACTTTTAGTTTTAAAGCTATAAAATAATTAAAAGGGTCTAGAAAAAAGATTCTGGAAGTAAAATGCCTTTAAACACAATGCATATCATGGCCAGTATTTTGGGGACAGAGCAGCTAAGAGTTCTGTAACATTCTTCGTAAAACGAGAAGAAACTGAGGAAAGAACCAAGGCCCTGTTATTCCAAAGAACTGGCTTCTCAAGGATGAACGGGCTACTGTGCACTGAGTGGGACCACACCCTACTGGCAGGAATCCTACCCGTCCGGAGCAGCCCTCCTCAACAGCAAAAGCTCACCGCTGGGCCAGCAAACACAACTAGTTCTTCCCTCTGACCTCTGGACATACATTCACTGCCGTATAATGGTCCCCTCAAACTCCAACAGATCCCTATGCAAACTCTTAACCTAACTCCAAAACCTGCTTCCTGAGGCTGCCCTATGACAGCAGTTACTGAGAAGTTCACCCTTCTCACTCAAGTTGAAATCTCAGTCTTGCTTGGACCTTCTCTTCTTCCCACGCCACGCCCACTACACCAAAACAACTTAGAGCAGACGCATAGAGCATGCACATGCTCAGTAATTTAAATATCTAAGCACCCACTATGTGCCAGCCATTATTCTAGACACTTGGGATACCCAGGAAAAAAATCCTAACTTTCCACTGTGTTAATCTGATACACAGATCTACAAAAGCCCTCAAATAGTATCACTGTATCTGGCAAAATACTGAGAACTTTCCCTCTGTGAGAGGCAGAGGGCAGAGCTGTCCACCTCACCACTTCTACCCAAGGCCCTCGGATGCCCCACCCCTCAGACCCATGCGGCCGCGGCTCGCCGCAAACACTCTTCTTCCCTAGACTCCCACCCGTTCCTGAGCTCCCACAGCTGTGCCCTCCAAGAGGCTGCCCTGGCCACCCTATGTATGCCTTCAGGCCTCTTCCCCACTTCATTCCCTTGCCATCCCGACAGCCCACTGGTCCCATTCCCTGGGTGTTATAACCTGGCCTCTTGCTATTGACTTTGGCAGCCCCCTCCCCAGCCTCATTTGTTCCCTTTGCTGCCCCTTGACAAAATTATTTCCTGTTGTGCAAGATAAGTTACATCCTGTTTAAAGCCCCCGGTCCCTACGTGCCTTACAACATAGATAAGATTATAGTGGCCCTCGGGCCGCCCCCTACATGTTGTGGCTCTCCTAATTGCATTCGACCCCTATGCCACACCTGTGAGTCAACCCCCACCCCGCGATTGTTCAACACTCCTCGTTCCTCACGTAGCCATGCTTGCTTACCCCTCCCAGCCTGCGGTTTTCAGGCATAAAAGCCCTGCTCCCAGCCCTCGGGGGGCCCTCCTCCTTCTCCCATGGAGAGGCTACCCGGTGGGTACCACCTAAAATAAAGCGCTTCTTTTCTTTTTGGACTTGCCTCGTTGTCACTTGATTTTTGGAGTACAACACTGGGCACTCACTGTTCATGGCAGTAATAAGCCAATATACCATAAGATTCACTCCTTTCCCTCCTATCCCTCCCCACTAGCATGTGGGCAGCTTCCTGAGGGCAGGGGCTCTGATTTTCTTTCACAGATGTACCCCTACGGTCACAACAGACCTCAGGCCACTGTCCAGCCTTAGTAAACACCAGCAGAACACATGCCTAAAACCTGCTTCCTATTCTGAAAGCACTAACAACTGAAAGAGGTTCAAATAGTCATTTAAAAAGGGGCCTGGAAGATAGCTCAGCAGGCACAAGTCTGCTTGGCAAGTGCAAGGTCCAGAGCTCGATGCCTGGTACTGCAACAAAAACCAACAACAAAAAAAATCATTTAACAATTCATCTTTGGAAAATGTGTTTTTTTCATAAGAATACACTAATTACACTTTAAAATGCACAAGCTCTTACATTAAGGGGATTTTCGTGAACATCAAATATTTTTCTTCCCAGAAAATAAAATCCCTATAAACGTTCTTCAAAGTTATTCTCGGGCCGGCGAGACAGCTCAGCAGCCTAAGTGCTGCTTAGGCAACCACAAGGACCAGGATTCAAGCCTGGGTCCACATGTCACACTGGCCCACCCCCCCACCGGCCAGCAAGACTGGGCCATGGTAATCCCAGCACTGGAGAGGCTGAAAACAGGAGGATCACTACCAGTCTGAGCTGCAAAGTGAGACCCTGTAATATATACATTTTTTTTTTTAAATTATTCTTACCTGGCTTGTTTTTCTCAGGAAAACATTTTTCCATCAAACTTGCAATATTGTCTCTGTATCTGTTAAAATATTAAACAATGAGTCATTCAAAGCTTGACACTATAGGGTATTAATATTTACAAACAATGAGTGGTACATTAGCCAACACTGTGTTATGCCAAAATGAGCTTACAGACACTCTCCCAAACCAACGGGAGCAGCAATCCAGGAACCCTGCTGGTGAGCGAGTACTTCCTTGTCTCCATGTCAGCACCACTTAAAACGCCAGTTCCGTAAGCGCTGACTGAACACGTCTGCCTCTTATGAGTTCGCTAAAAGTAACTTAAGTTGTCCTTTACCTAATTTTGCAATCTCTAACATAGTTTGGATCCTTCAAATTGTCCTCCCAAGGAAGATGGCCACTAAGCCACTGGATCATGCAATAACCAAGGATCTCCAAATCACCACGTCTTGATGGGGCTACAAGCACAGAAGGAGGAAAGTTAGCATGCTACAGTGGTTTATAAGGTATCATCTCAACCACTTACAAAGCAACCATAAAGTCTGCTTTTCATCACATTTGGAGCTATATAACAAAAGTACTGAACACTGGGTAGCATAAACTATTTTATCTCCAACTAATCATGTACTTTAAAATCCAAACTGGTAAGCTTTAAGATTTGAAATTCAATCAGTTTAAGAAATAAATTAAAGGGGCCAGGGAGATGGCTCAGTAGAGTAAGCGCTTGCCTGTCAAGCGCAAGAGCCTGAGTTCAATCCCCGTTCTGCCAAAAAAAAGGAAATAAATTTAAAAACCGTGACACATTTAATACTTTAGAAAACATAAAGATATTGAAAGCTACAAACTACAAAAAGGGCCATAAACTGGGTGTTTCAAATTCTCAATAGTTTCAAGAAGCTCTTATAATAGGTGACAAAACAAAAGCTTTCTAGACACAAGACTCTAACACACACACACACACCAACGTTCAAGTAAGCTATATAAGCCCCAAAGAAGCCTCAATGCAGTGGAGTAACACACCTGCTCGCTATAACCCTCCTGGTCATCTTTGAAAGACAAGAGAATGAAGAGGAAAGAAAACACGCAAGATCTGGAGTTTAACCCCGGCCCTCTTTTACCATCCTACTTTGACTCTTCTGATTGTTGTCTCTATTTACGCATAATTACAATCATACAGGAATTCTGCTGAAATCATGACAGTGTAGTCACTGCAGTGTGGACGACATACCTACACCACGGTGTGCATCAATGCTGGTGAATTCAATAGTGCCGTCATGACATCTCTTGGGATCTTCTTTATATTCTCTATGAACTCCTTCCGGGCAGTATCGATAAGCAAGGCCATAATCTACCAAATACACCTATAATGTCCAGGCAACAAGGGAAATTAAAGTTGAAATCACTGCAGTTTGAAACAAAGAAATGAAGTAATGACATTGGAGAGTTGATTCACCTGCCACGACAAATCATAGTGCTCCAAACAAGTCAGATCCAAAAGGCCCATAAAAGCAAATATTCAATTCTGCAACTGACTAAGTGTCCAAAGAATCCATCCTTCTCTGTTCCTCCTCTCATGTACTTCTTCCCTTCCTTCTTCTTGTAGTGCTCATGACTAGACCCCGGCAAGCTCTGTACCTCTGGGCTACACACCCAGCCCAACACTCTTTATTTTTAAAAACAGATGTTAAATGTTCATGTTGCTATAGGCCAGACAGTATTACTTAACTTCATATACTTTTCCAGGCACAAGTATGTGCTAAACTTGTAATTAATACTTTCTCTTCAATGTGAGCAAGACCTTTAAATCCTACTTTTTTTATAGTTTAAAACAAAATTGAAAAAAAAATTAAACAGAAAGCAAACTATCAGTACAAATTATAGTACAACTGACACCTTCTACAAAGGAAAGCACTGCGCAGAAGAATGCCAACAAAGGTAACATATGATATAATTGTTCTATTCCTGTTTCTTCAATTGTAAAATAATTGAATGCCAAATTACTTCATAAACATATTTTAAAGATCATAATGATTGGAAGAATTTTTAAATGAAGCCCTTGTCTACATGTGAATACTATATATTAACTTCAATTCTTCAAAATAAAGGCTAAATTTGAATACTACACATTCACACATCTATGAGCACACAAAAGTGGGCCAATTAATCCACAACACTGTGTGCTTTCTCCTATTTCATAGCCACCCACTGTATGCATGTGGGTGCAAGAAGTAAGTGTAAACCAATCCAAAGCAAATGCCTAGAAAGATAAGAGCTGCAAAACAGTTCTATCTAAACCAAAGCAGCATGTTTTAATCCCGTGCAAACAGATGTCAGTGGTTCAAGTTTCCCGGATGCATTTTGTTCTTAACAGAGAAACACCTGAAACAAGATGACTCTGAAAAACAGAAATAAGCCCTGTGACTGTGCCAGACCTGTGCATCAGCACAGCATATAGCAACTTCTCTTCCCTAAACTGTTCCCTCCTCCAGGCCCCCATGTGCACGTAACTGACAGGAGAGGGACAAACACTCATAAGAGATGACAGGAAAAAAATAGAGAACTAAACAGTGGAAAAGGTTGGTCAAAGGGGAAAGGAATGGACATACAGAGGGTGGCAATAAGGCACCCAACACACTTAAAATAAATCTCCCTTTGGATAAGGTCAAGTAAGAAGCAAGACTGTACATTCATTGCAGTGGTCCAACCATAAGCCATTTGCTTTTATCAAAGCCATAAAACAGTTACAAGAAAACCATACAGATCTTTCTACTCCAGCTAAACTGACCCAATAAAATAACCTCAGCTTTTCTTCTTCTCTTAAACAAAGTAAAATTTACAAAGGAATGTAATAAAGTAAAAAACGCACATTTGAATTCCAAACACTAAGGGTACACAAATTTAGACAGCTCAGATATTTCTGTAAACCAATTGATTTGAATAATCAACATGTTAAAGACCAAATTTTCCAAGTAACAGAACACTTACATTTGATGGATTTCTTGAACAAAGGAAATAAAAAAAGTGACAAAGCAGACAGGCAAACATAATTCATTGGTGCACTATATAATTTTAAGCTTCCACCCCCAAACAGCTATTTGAAATTCATTTTGTATCACAAGCACTTCTTCTGAATATTATTTAGCAAAACAGCCAACTTGATAAAGTGCCAACAAACTGCATCAAAAATGTAGAATGTTAACTAGATAAAAGTGTCAGGAAGAAATATTATTATTACTGTATCTACTTCAAAAAGTAAAACTTCTGACTGGGTTCAAGAGTTCAACACAACCGTATCTGTTTTATCTGTTTTCAAATGGCGTATTTCAAAAAGCAGAGAGTGAAGTTGCAGAACTACCTGGTCAGGGTTCTTGTAGCTCAGAAGAAGATTCGAGGCCTTGATGTCTCCATGCACGTACTCATGCTCGTGGATGTACTCCAGGACGTCCAGCTACAAAGTAGCACAGAACAGAATTACTGCAGTACCTCGCACCAGCCAGCAGAGGACCGAGCTCCAACAGAAGCTGCCTCTACTGTAAAAACATGCATGTCTTTAAAAGATAAGAATGTAGCTCACATACAATTCTTAAGCTCAGCTGCAAGACAGCTTTCCGAGAAAACCTTTTGGCATTTGCTTCATATATTTTCTGAAGGTCACTCCCAAAACGATCCATTATCATAAACCTGTAACTGAAAACAAGGAAAGCCAATGAAAAAAATGTAACTCAGGAAAATCTACTCTGAGAACACTCCTTCCGAAATTACTCTGTCAAGGGAGAGGGGTAGAGGGAGAGAGGGAAAGCAGGAGGAGGTTGATGGGACAGGGACAAAGACAGGGATGGGGGGGAAGGAGGTATAAGATGGAGGGAGGAATGGGGGATCGAGGGGGAAGAGGGATTTCAAAGGATTTCTTCCAAACAGAATCCTCAAGAATTCCATACTTTCCTGTCCAGCCTTTCAGCTATTAGGCCTCCTCCTAATCTCAGCTAGTTACAGTATGCAATAGTCAATGTTAAGTTAATACCAACAAAGAGAATCCTAAAGTTTCATCTCTGATAAAAAATAAACATGAATACACAAGAGAGCACTGACTTATCTAGCACTAAAAACTGACATATTTCTAGGTATTAGCTTTCTTCCTGTGAGTAAGCTTCTCAATTTTTAAGGCACAATCCAGCAGAATCAACATTCCACTAAAAATGAGGACTGTCAAGAGATGTTAAATAGCTAAACTCACAAAACCAATTAAAAAATATATAAGGATGGATGGTGCACTAAATATTTAATGGCCAAGACTTGGGGAAGAAGAAACACCCTAGGAAACTGTGAAGTTTTATTTTTGCCACAAACTAGCTACGTCACCTTGGCCAAGTGGTACAATTCCCTCAGGCCATAACTGCCACACCAGTAAATGGAGGGGCGACAACTCCCTTTATGTACTCTTTGCCCGCTCTTACACTCCAAGATTCCGTTGTACTGAGAAGCACTATGCCCATAATTCAAGCCGTGGGGAGGATGAGGCGGGAAGATCACGGAGTTTGAGGCCAGCCTGTGCTACAGAGTTGAAGGCCAATCTAAACTGCAGAGTGAGATCCCAGTGCTAGGGAATGAGCTGCATAGTGAGACCCTGGGGAAAAAAAAACTGCATAGGGGGACCCTGTCTCAAGACAAAAAAAAAAAAAAAAACACAAGACAACAAAAACCAAGACTACTGAAAACGTGTAAGGTATCTTCCAACGGGACAGATACACCTGTGTGTGTTCATGACTACTGCAACAGCCCGCACTCCCAGAGTACATGCCGAGGACACAGCACAAGGACTGCAAAAAGCCATGCATATGTGCTTCCCCCTGCAACAACTGCCCGACTCCTCAGCATTGGAAAGCTGTAAGGGACTTGTCTTCTAGCGAATGGTGGAGCTGAAACTACGCTTTTAACCAGCAAGCCACATGTACTGAGTATCAGTAGAACACAAAAATCCCAGCACCAGCGAGATAGCTCAGCAGACTAAAGCGCCTGGTTAGTCAAGTGCAGTGACTGGGGTTCAATCCCGGCACCACATGCCATGCTGCGCCATACCCCCGGGGGGGCTGAGCTGGCCACTGAGACCAGGCATTGTGATGCACACACTCCTGTAATCTCAGTGCTGGGGAGACTGAAAACAAGAGGATCATTACAAGTCCCAGCTGCTTGGTGAGACACTACATTTAGAAGAAGAAAATTAGGACCCTTTTTTATTCTCTTGCTTATGCCACTGAACTATCTCCCCATCCCAAGACTCTTGTTTATAAATATTTCAGAGTAGCTGACCAGAAGAAGCAAACACACAGGAAACCGAGGTCAGTTACATGCCAACTTGGGAGATTTTTGACTCTTGGGTATCCTAGAAATTGAGCGGATACCATTAGCCTAGCTGAGTTGGAAAAAACACCTCTCACTTCACTGTGTGGCAGACAGCTCTTAAGTGTGCCAATGAATGAGTGGGACTCCACACAGGAAAGCTGGTAGCAGACTTGAAGACTTCTGGCTGTGAGTCAAGGGAAGCTGTAAGGAGCACCTGCAGGGTCAGCAGCAGCCCAAGCCCCTTGCCCAGCACTCAGCCCTCCTCCTGCCTGCCTTTCTGGGGGCGCTGCTTCCTTTCAGAGTCCACCTTGGCTGCCATGTCTACACCTCGCATGCAAGTGCGCCGCCGCCCCACACTGCCTCCTATCTGGGTGAGGACGGTTGCTCTGGGGCATCACAAAAACACTTCCCCCCACATTTTCTGGGTAGAATCTGATCAGTGCTTATAAACCAGTCACTGGGAGGAACACAGCAGTCACAGCACCATGTGTTCATCCCACCAGGAGCCGCTGAAAGCGGGCAGTGCTTGGGTGGTGGCCCGCACTGCCTGCCTGGGACTCACTCCTCTCTGAGGCAGCAGAAGGACTCAAGTTTGCTGTGTGCTGGGTGGACCCTGAGAAAACAGTGCTCAGAAGGCAGACCTGAGGCGCTTCACATGGCACCGCCAAGAGAGCCCCAGAGGCAGCTGATGTGCAAGCCATGCCACAGGTGGCCCCTCACCCCCAAGGGGGTGCTCTTACCCTTCTACCTGGGTCTGCTGTGGACTGAGAGGTACAGCAGCCCCCTGGAGGGTCACGTGGGAGGTGCTGATTAAGTGTTTAGGTTGAGGCCCCAAGAATAATCATCACAGAATTTTCCAAAGTCAAGAAACAATGGCATTTTTCTTGTAGCTTTCCCCCTCAAAAAAATCCCTACTTTTCACTAACTCATTTGAATTTTTATATAACTTATATGTAATTTATAATTATCACTTAGAACAGTGTTAGCACATAGAACAGTATAAATGTAAACTTCTTATGAAACCTTTGTGATTTATATTTTCCTATTCCTTGAACTATTTTATCCAAGTCCCCACAAAAATATGCATCAAAGGTTTTGCCTTAGAAGCATCACTCAGAAATAACTTCCCCTTCACTACTCAGGGCAATAGCTGTCTTTCCAGAAGATTGTAGCTAACACTTCCTGTGCAGTTTATGGAATCATGTTTCAGTTGACAGTTGTAATTTAGGGTATGGAGGAGATTGAAGGGTTGTTGTGGAGTAGTGGTGGGTTGATTATGAAGATAAACAAAGATCTACCGAATGTAATTTTTTAACAGAATTTATGTTGACTTAAGCCATTTGTTTTAGTTGTCTTTCAAATTGTCCACAGAGGTTGTATTGTTAATCAGATATTATTATAATGGTTATAGACATTACTTGTAAAAGCAAACATGTACATGTGTCCTAAGTCATCTCTCCAGACCCATCAAGACCTATTATATAAAGGAAATTAGGAAATCAAAATTACTGTTTCCTGCTTATTATTTTAGAGGTCAGGGTATCAGGAGATCTTACACAAGTAAGTGTATGTGCCACTAATTCTATGATTCTGAATAAGTCATTTTACCTCTATAGACATCACTTATTCAATTTATTAAAAGATGTGTACACAAAACAAGCTCTAATTCTCTTCCAGTTAAAAAGGGGGTAGAAGTTTTCTTCTGTCTTTCAGAGTTAGTGTCCTTCCCTATTAAACTTGCCATATTGTATTTTTAAGATGGAGCCTTGCCTATAAGTGGCTTTTTTTTTTTT
>PVKA01011114.1:0-62064 GCA_004027165.1 Ctenomys sociabilis | reverse complement strand
TTGATATAATTCAGCTACATAAATACCTGTAAATATAATATCATGTATGCACCTTGTACAATACCAAAACATTATGAAAACAGTTTGCAATGTATTATTTCATCGACTCTGTATGGTTATGGTGTTTTGAAACTGTCTGATTGACATTTGTATTTCAATAAAATAAAAATAAATGGAAAAAAAATAAAATAAAATAAAAAATAAAAAAAAATAAATAAAAAGGTATTGAGGAAGGATGGAGCGCTGCATTTCCTAAGAGGAGCTCCAGTCTTCATAGGCAACTTGGACATCTTCTCCTGGCTTCTATCCTAGACCCTTCAGCGTTAGCCTTGGATCCTCCAACCTTCTGGTGCAGACTCACCAGCCTTCCATCTCAGAGCCATTGGTCTCCTTATGCAGCATTTCATCACAGACCCATCAGACTCTTGATATGGCCTTGCGCAGAACACTGCAGTGAGCTCCACACTTTGAATGGAATCTTTCAGTCTCCAGTGTATAGATGACCTCTGCATGCATCCTTAATCAACTCTGTAACTGACCTTTGTATTCCAATCTTGTAATTTCATATACATTTGTACATCTTGTGTTATATCTCTTCCTATAGTAAAACCCTTACAGATACAGTCATGAACTCAGAGAAAAGCAGGGTTAGCTGCTTTTCTGTTTGCAGACAATGTGAACTTCAAAGAAGAATGATCAAACTAGTAAAAAGAAGGTCACTACATACTTGTTAAGTAAAAACTTCATGGGGAAGAGATAACAATCATAAATATGTATGCACCAAATAAGGGAGCACCCAACTATAGAAGACAAATTTTAATGGACCTCAAAAAAACAAATAAACAATAACACAGTTCTAATGGGGTATCTTAACACCACATTATCTCAAAGAGATAAATCAACTGGACAAAAATTAGCAAAGATGCAGTACAACTAAACCAATCATTTGAACGAATGGACTTAGGAAGCATTTACATTTACAGTGTTCCACCCAACATCTAATACACATTTTTTGAGCTATACATATGATGTTCTTAAAGACTACATACTAGTCCATAGAACATGCTTAAGTGTACACAACAGAATGGAAATATCATGCATATTATCTGATCATAAGACAATGATACTGGAAAATAATGAGAAAAGAAACTGCAAAATCATCATAAACACATGAAAATTACAATTTAATGAAAACTGAAATACAACTTCCTGAAATTGGAGGGTGCAATGAAAGCAGTACTCAAAGGGAAATTTATAGCAATAAACTTTCACATTAGTAAAACAGAACAAGAACACATAAATACCCTAGTGCTGTACCTAGCTTCTAGAAAAAAGAAGAGCAAGTCAAACTCAAAGTCCAAAGAAGAAAAAAATTATAAAAATAGGAGCAAAAAGTAATACAATTGAGACAAAGGAAAAAAATACAAAGAATTAATGAATCAAAAACTTGGTTCTTTGACAGACTAAATAAAAACCATAAGTACCTACCCAACATAATGAAAAAATGAAAGAAAAAGCTCAAATCCAAGAAAAGAATGAAACATAAAGATTCTGTGGAAACTCAGAAGATCATGAATACCTATGTCAAAAATCTTTCCTCTCAAAGTGATTGACGATATATAGTGTGCCTAAGGAGAGTCAGCTAGACAGAAAATAATCTCCAAGGTTTTCACAGAGAGCAAATTGGTCAAGCAACGGCTGTGACTCATCCAGATGGCTGACACTGACAAAATATCTACAAGGTGCTGTACATGGTTTCAGGGAAAATCCTGAGAGGATTTGACCGACCTTGTCACATACAAAAATTAGATTTTTAGTTATATAGATCTTGCTTTAACTTTGTCTTAACCATCCAGCAGAAAAGTCTTAACTGTCCAGCAGAAAAGTAAAACCATAAAGTATAAAAAGTAATGCCATATTAATATGCTGAGCTGAAAAGGCTCAAGTCAACCACTTCTGACAATTGCCAGTTCTGCTGATAACCCACTGCTGTTATGACTACTGGACTTTATTGGGTTATTTTGCTTAATTCAAGTACCTACAATTTTTGGTCTGACATCAAGAATGAAAAGATCTTTTAAAGACTTCTCCAAATATAACTTCTCTAACTGAAATGAAACACCTATCTCTGACAAAACAAAACAAAAAAGGGTGATATAAATAAAGGACCATTCTGTAGTAATATAGTTATATTTATAGCCTTTATTTATATCACTATATATATATATATATATATATACACACACACATAAACACACACACACACACATACAGCTACTTTCAGTTTAATGAGAAGGTTTGTACTAGCATTATTTAGACAAGATATCATGTCTGCGTCTTGTACTCTGAATAACTACTATGAAGACAACAATATGCAATGTATTAATTATTGTAACTATCCTAGTAACCTGTTTTGAAACCATTTCATTGCTATTTTTTTCTCATTAAAATGAATAAATTTTTTAAAAAAATCTTCCAGTCACAGAATGGAAGACATGGATAGATTCCTACATATGAATGAATTACTAATACTGAATCAAGAAGATATGAAAATTATGAATAACCCAATATCAGTTAATGAAATTGAAAATGTAATAAAAAATTACCAACAATTCTGTCTCAGTTGCTCTTCGCTCATTGCTGGGACAAATATCCAACACTCAAAATGAAGGAAGGAAAGGATTATTTAGCCCACAATTACTGGAGGTTTCAGTCTATATTTGGCTGGATCCAAGGCAGAGTGGCACATGGCAGACAGCAAAATTTCATGGCAGAGGCAAAGGGCAGAGAGTAAAATGGAGGAGTAGCAGTAACAATGGCAACAAAGAGCAAGTCTGTCTCCCTTAATTTTCATTTAGACTATCTGCCCCAGGCTGTGTATAGCACTCAAACACATAAGCCCAGAAGCACTCATATCCATAATCCCAGTGAACCATAAGTTAATCACAAACTAGAAGTCCACCACATGACTGCTTGAGGTTTTGGGAGAACAACTAGTCACAAACTGTAACTTCCAACCCTATACCCCCAAAGAGTCAGGCACATCCCTTTGTGAAAAAGACATTTTAGTCCATCTCTAAGAGTTACTGAAGTCCTAACAGTTTCAGCACTGCTGAAAAGCCCAAGTCCCAAGTTTCCTCCAAGATCTAAGGCAAACTCTTAACTGTGAGCCCCTATACAAATGAAATGTTAAACACTTCTAACATTCAATGGTACAAGATAAACATCACCATTCCAAAAGGTAACACAGAGCAGCATACCAAACACTAAGACAACACAAGTCCAAAATCCAGTAGGGCAAATATTAAGTCCTATAGGCAAACTGTAAGCTCCAGTAGTCTTACATGGCCTCACCCCTACAACACTTTTGATGTTAGCTCCCATGGCTTGTCTCTCAAGGCGGCTTTGCTCCATCCTTACAGTTTTCCTTACATGATCCATGTTCTTGACTTTTTCAAACTTCTGGGGTTGCCACTAAATATGCATCTCCCTCATAGCCTTTACACACTGCCCTCTCAGAGGCACACTTCCTGGCCAGCAGGCCTTCTTTGGATACCTAGGTGAAAGCTTTCTTAATCTCAGAACTCCTGAATTCTGAATGCACCTAAAACCAAGGCCATGTGGATGATGGCAAAGTTTTCTGTGAGCTGAAGCAGTAGCCAGATTTTCCTCTCTCTTGGCTGTAGGGTTTAAGTGCCTGGATCGCTGAGCACTTGACTCTGATTCTAAGGAACAGTCTGCACCATCTTGGAGCCTGGTGTTCCACGACCACCCTCTGGAACAAGGGCTCTATGGCTTTTTCCCCAAAGCAAAGTCCTGACCTCTGAAATTCTGAAGCTGAAAAGGGTAGAGAACTGCCACCTTCAGTGATGCCCTCAGGCCATCCTTTTGACTCTCTCGTTCCTTCTGGGCAATGAACATCCTCTCATCTGTATCTTCACATTCCATGACTTTATTGGAGCTTCCTTTCCGGCCAAACTCACATTTTCTTTTCTTTTTTTTTTATGTATTTAGTACAGGGTCTCTCTATGCAGTTTGGACTTGTAGTGATCCTCCTGTTTTCAGCCTCCCCAGCACTGGGATTACAAGTATTTGCCACCAAGCCCAGTGTTGGTCCCAGGTTCAGTGTACCTGAAGGGCAGGGCTGGCATGGCATTCGGGACAATGAATAGAACCATGGTCCCTATGCTTGTCAAAGTAGATGCTTATCTGGCTGAACTATCTCACTGTCCTCAAACTCACAACATTTTAAATCATCCTGCTGGGATCTTTGTTCTTGAATCTTAACATAAATCTGAGTAAAAGCCCCACAAAATAGCCATGCCACTGCCTCAAAAGTTGACTGCTTCGATATTTTTTTTGAAAGATTACTCAATCCACCATGCTTTATCTCAGTCTCAGGCAGTCTCTGGATATAAACAAAAAGTAGACAAACTTTCTGCCAAGCCAAAACATACATTGTCTGAAGTACAACAACCGATGCAGTCCTTCTTCCTAACAGAAACGTCCCCTGCCTTGTCTTTACAGGCAGAATTTCTATCAGCTTTCTGGTCTGAGTTCTGACCAGAATCTCCCATACAGAACAGCCAAGAGTTTCTCTTGAAGGTGATATCTCCTACTTTTTCCTTTCTCTTCCCATAAGCCATTCCCAAAACCTTGTAATCCATATGGTCAGGTTTAGCCATAGCAATGACCCCACTTCTCTGGTACCAAATTCTGTCTCAGTTATTCTTCTCTGATTGCTGAGACAAATACCTGACATTCAATATGCTGGAAGGAAAGGTTTATTTAGCTCACAGTTACAGGACATTTCAGTCCATTCTTGTCTGGCTCAAAGTCAGAGTGGCAAATGGCAGAGAACAACCTTTCATGGCAGTGGCAAAGAGCAGAGAGCAAAATGGAAGAGTAGCAGCAACAATGGCAACAGAAAGCAAGTCTTTCTCCCTTAAGTTTTATTCAGGTTATCCACCCCACTCTGGAATAGTACTCACACCCATAATCCCAGTGGACTATGAGCTAACCGCAAACTAGAAATCTACCCCACGACTGCATGAGGCTTTGGATGGATCCATAAACCATAACAAAAGGGAAGCCCAGGTCCTGATGGATTCACAACTAAATCATAAGATTTTTTTTTGGCAGAACTGGGGATTAAACTCAGGCCTTTGCACTTGCCTTATTCTACTGAGCCATCTCCCCAGGCCCCAAAATTTTTTCCTCCCAAAGGGGCATTTTTTGTCTTATTTTTACTATTTTCATTCTTGGTACTGGGAATTGAACTCTGGGCCTCATGCTTGCAAGGCAGGCACCGTGCCACTGAGCTACATCTCCAGCCCATATAAGAAATTTAGACCAGATTTAATCCCAATACTCCTCACCTTCTTCAATGAAAATGAAAAGGAGGCAATGCTTCCTAGCTCATTTCTGGAGGCAAGTATTACACTGATAACCAGAGAAAGATCAAACCAAAAAAGAGAACCAAAGGCCAATCTCCCTACTGAACACAGATGCAAAAAGAATAAAATACTAGCAAATAAATGCAGCAAATCATTGGGAAGATGATGCACCATGACCAGGTAGAAGTCATTCCAGGAATGCAGGAATATTTCAACACACACAAATCTATAAACGGAATACACCACATCAAGAGCCAAATTTTTTTGTTTTTGCTTTTGGTGGAACTAGGGATTGAACTCAGGCCCTTGTGCTTGCCAGGGAAGTGCTTATTCCACTGAGCCATATCCCAGCCCCAAGAGCCAGATTTTTTTAAAAATGATCATCTCAATAGACGCAGAAAAGCTTTTGACAAAGTCCAACACTCATTCATGATAAAACCCCTACAGAAAATTGGAATAGATGGGTTTTACCTCAATCTGATGAAAGTCATCTATAAAAAACTAACATCAGGCTGGGGAGATGGCTCAGTAGAATAAGTGCTTCCCTGGCAAGCACAAGAGCATGAGTTCAATCTCTGGTTCACCAAAAAAAAACATCATTTTGGAGAAAACCTGACAGCCTTTACCCAAAAATCAAGTATAAGACAAGGATATCCAGTATCACCACTCCTATTCAATATAGTTCTGGAAACATTAGCCAGAGCAATTAGATAAGAGAGAGAAGTAAAAGGAGTAAGAATTGGACAGGAAAAAGTTATTATTATTCACAGATGACATGATATGCTACATAGAAGACCCAAAAGACCAAGAGATTCCTAGAATTAATAAACTTACTAATTTATTAGTAGCATAGCAAAATACTCAAAAATCAATAGAATTCCTGTACACAAAGAACAAATTCACTGAAAGTGAAATCAGAGAAAATCCTTAATAATGGCATCAAAATATGAAATAATTAGGAATTAATCTAACAGAAGAAGTAAAAGAGCTATACAATGACAATTATAATGCTCTTTAAAAAGAAATTTAATTGGATTTCAAAAAATGAAAAAATATTCCTTGCTCATGAATAGGATGAACCAACATTGTCAAAATGGCCATACTCCAAAAATTGTTTTAAAGATTTAATGCAATCTTTTTTTTTCTTTCGTAACCAAGGATAGAACTCAAGCCCTTGCGTTTTCCAGGCAAGTGCTTATGCTACAGAGCTATCTCCCCATCCCTGATTTAATGCAATTGGATCAAAATACCATCAGCATACCTCACAGATCTAGAGAACATTCCTAAAATTCATTTGCAACCAGAAAAGTCTTTGAATAGCAAAGGCAAACCTTGGCAACAAAGGCAAGACAGGAAGCATCACAAGACATTAAAATAGAATCACTAAATCTATTAGAATAGAAAGGTAAGTAGATTCCTTGAAGACACTGGGCTAGGCAGAGAGTTCTGAACAAAAAACAATCTACGTGCATGGAAAATACTTCAAAGAATGAACATCTGTGATCTCATCTTATTGAAAGCTTTTGTACATCAAAAGAAATCATCAAGAGTGGAAAGACCTACAAAGTGGAAAAAATCTTAATAGTCACTCAGACAAACGATTTCTATCTACAGCATATAATGAACTAATAAATAAATCAGGTTCTCAAAATTCAAAGACCCAGACCAAAAATGGGCATCTGAGATGAACAGACACTTTTTTTCTTAGAAATTGTTTTATTTTCCATCAGCCTCATCCCCATTTTGCTTAAGCATTGGCAGAACATCTCAAGACCACTCGGTGGTGGTTTCTACCCACTTAGTGCCTGTGTGGTGGGGGCTGCAGACCAATCTTCTGAGGCCTGCTCAGCACTCCAGTGTTCAGTAAGGAACTGCTAAATGGGGATAGAAGGCACCTGCATGTCCTTGGAACAGTCTGCAACTTCAGGCTGAGCAGCAGTGAACTCTCGAGCTGGTGCAGTCCATTCACCCTGAAATTCCTCCTTGGTCACAGCCTTTTCAGAAGCAGCCTGCTCTATTTTTCAATATCTTCAGGATCCCGGTAGAAGTAGAGATCAGGCATGACTTTGCATGGGTGTTCACGGGAGATGGTGCCACGCATACACAGCACTTCCTGGGCCAGCATCCACATCAGACCCACAAAGTGGCACTTATTCTACTGAGCTGTCTCCCCAGCTCCCTTATTGTTGCATGGGATGGCAATGTCCACATAGCACAGAGAAGAATCTGTGTTGCACAGAGCAACAGTTGGCAGATTGACATAAAATGAACACACACTTCTCAGAATATAAGCAAATGGAAAATAAACAAATGAAAAAATATTCAATGACATTATTCACTTGAGAAATATACATTAATCCACTGAGATTCCATCTCACTCCAGAAAAAAATCAACTAATAATAAATGCTAGAGAGATTATGGGAACAAAGGAACACTTCTTCACTGTTGGTAGGAGGGTAGCCTTGTACAACTCCTATGAAAATTAGTGTGGAGCTTCTTCAATAACCCAAGATTAGAAGTCATCTACTTCCCTTCTAGGTATTTTATAGAAGAAATGAAAACATCATGCACCTATGTTACAGCAGCACAATTTTTAATAGTTAAATCCTGGAAACAATGTAAATGCCCATCATGAGGAATGTATAAAAGAATTATTCTATAAAAAAATTAAACTTGAGGTTGTTACAGTAAATGGATGCAACTAGAGGCTATACTCATAAGTGAAATAAATCAGACCCACACATGTAAACATTGTATTGTCTCCCTAGTGTACAAACCTGAAAGAGTATACAAAACCTGAAAGGTACGATGGACACAGGAAAAGGAAAACCAATTGAGCAAAAGGAATAAACAATTTGGATGAGGCAAACGAGATAAGAAAGGAAACAAAAGGGGGAAATTGTGTATGTATATACACAGAACAGCTAAGATGTACTACTAATTTTTTATCTTTTTTTTAAGGTAGCAGTTAATGCTTAAAATTTTTACTTTGACCAATATTATATGCTTATATCCAGTAATTTCAGCAACTATATTGAAGACAACAATGTGTAATATAACAGCCACTACTGAATACCTATCATCTTTCTTTGTTTTTGAAATTATGAATCATTTTTAAAGTCTTATCTATTATTTTTCTATCCTCTTTAACATAAATTTAAAATAAAATATCTACTGTGCACTTGTTGGACAAAAATGTAGAAAACACAATGTCCTAGCAGGCTCAAAGGCTAATAACAGGATTTGACAATCCAGTCCCAGTCAAATATTTAGATGACTGAAACCTAGCCAAGACATGACTGTAATTTTATAAGACATCCTAAGCCAGAACTGTTTAATCAAGCTATGGCTCTCCATTCCCAAGACACAGAAAACTCAAGAGATGACAACAGTTATTCTTACCTTCTGCAAAAATTCATTAAGGTGGTAGAATTTTAAATGATAATGTTTCGACATACTAAAAATGAACTACCTAAAAAAGAAACCATCTCACTTCAGAAATAAATTTAACCAACAAAGTGAGACATTGAAAACTGTAATATAATGATAGAAGAAGTTGAAAAAGATACAAATAGAAATAGATACCTTGAAAGAAATGGACAAATTCAATATAATCTACCAAATTGTTTATTAACATTTTTCATAGTAACGGAAAATAAAAGACCTTTGACAGAAAGCCTTTCCTAGAAGACCTTAAGTATATGAGGTATTGCACCATCCCTATGAACATTCCATTATAATTCTGTGGGTCAAATTACTAGCTGTCTAGGGCCACCTCGACATCCTTGGCTTAGACATTGCACTTCCTGGTTCCTTGAAGTAGCATCAAGTTGTAGATGCTTTCTTTCAAGGGATTAATGCACACATTCTATAAGGTAATCCTGATAAACATTACATGTATAAAATCATACAACCACTACAGAAAACAGTATGAAGTTTCTTCAAAAGGTTAAAAAGATAACTACAAAATGATCCAGAAATCCCACTGCTTCTATTTACACAAAAGATTTAAAATAAGGATCTCAAAGTGAGATCTGCAATCTTATGTTCTGTGCAGCATCATTCACAATAGGCAAGGGGCTAAAATAGACTAAATGTCTATTAATGCGATCAGTATGTCCCCTGTGAAAGTGCATTGATCAGTTCTCTGTCACTGTGACAAAATACTTGAGAATAACAAAGGAGAAAATTTTATTTTGGCTTATGGCGTCAAAGGATTCAATTTGTGGTCAGCTGGCTCCATTGTTATAGGCTTTAGTGAAGCAGGGCAATATGGTGGTAGGGAGAAAAAGCTGGAACAAAAAGGTTCATCTAGAGACAGAAAAGGGACAGTGGTAATAGGAACAGAGAGACACAAAGAGAGAGACTGAAACTGTGCTTATGGGTTGCCTCTTTCTGCTTTTGTTCCACTGATTCTTCCACAATACTGAATGGTGCCACCCACATTGAGTGGGTCTTCCCACTCAGACTGCTATCTTGTATGCCAAATGTATCTAGAAACACCTGCAGGGACACAGCTAGATGTGTGATATACTAATTTTTTCAGGCATTTCTCAATCCAATTAAATTGACCTTTAAGATTAACAATAATTTTTTTCAGTGCTATTGATCAAACCTAGAGCCTGGCCTGAGCTAGGCAAGCATTCTACCACTAATGGTATACTCCTAGATTGAAACAATCAAATTCCCAGATTTGTTGAGATTTCTTTGTAGTTTAGTATATGTTCAATTTTATTACAATAAACTTTACTATTCATGTCATATACATGTACGCGGAAAAGCATGAGTGAATGGAGATATAAAAATCATTAACACTAATGGCTTTCACTAAGTGGTAAGATTGCAAGTAATTTTCATTTTTAATATTTCATCCTGTATGTTTTTTTCATTATTCCTATTCCTAGTGTCTTGGTCCAGACCTTCACTTTTGTTCCTTGGTTTACTGCAACACCTGTACTTTTATCTCTTTTTATATATTCACTTTTAATCTCTTTCCTACAATCTAGATTCCACTTAGTGTCTAGAAACAGTTTTATAAAGTACAACTTTAACAGATCACTTCCCTGCCTACGTACACTGCTGTCTTGTTTTCGTGGGTCTCCTCCCAGTCTCATTCTCTTCTCATTCTCGCATCTGCCATCATCCTCGCACCATTACCCCAGCACCACCTTCCTTCAGAACAAATAACAATGCAGCTGATTATAGCTGGTCCTAAGACAAGATTTCTTTCAAGTCCTGCCTTCTATTTTCATTTACCACTTACACACACACACACGCACACACACGCACGCATGCACGCACACAGGCACACACACACACACACATATCACATTCATTTTTTAAATAATATATCATTTCTAGACAAGACTATTCTCTGTCCTTTTCTCCCCTAGCAATGTATGTATCTTCACACCCAGCCAAACTGTGTATCTTAAGCTTGATTTCACACAAGTATGACTGATGCCAAATGAATTGCTCTTTTTTTACCCCACAAATCTGAGACATTGGAGTCCAGGTAATACTGAGGCAGTTTGTAGATGTCTTAGGTATTCATATGGGATTATGCACTTCCAATACACTTACAGACAAAAAAAGTCACTGATGTATAAACCAAACTCTATTTTTTGTTGGAAGAAAGTGAACACATTGTAAGGTACGTGGTAATGATAAACAATGAATTTAGAATATCATAGAAACTGCAGAAAAATAGACACCAATGGTAATTAAGTCTTAAAATATCTCCAAGGATAGATTTGAAAGACAAGAAACAGGGCCAGCAATATAGCTCAGCAGACTAAGCACTTGCTTAATTTGCACAGGGCCCAGGATTTGCTCCCTGGCACTACATGCTGCACTGGCCCCTTCCCTGGGGAATGTTGAGCCAATGAAGGAGTTTGGGTGTGGTGGTACACACCTGTAATCCCAGCACTAGGGAGGCAGAAATCAGGAGGATCATTACCAGTCTGAGCTGCATAGTGTGACCCTGCACAAAAAAAAATCCAGGAAACAAATTTTAAATAAAACTGAGACTAACGCAGATACAAATGAACTGCAAAGAAAATACACAAGAAGGTAAAACACTTGTACTCTAAAAATAGCAACCACAAAAATCAGATTGTTAAAATAAGATTACTTTGGCATATCAGACTCTTCCAGTTTTGACCATATTCTAAATCTGTGTGATAATTTTTGAAAATGTAGGTAAAAGGTACAAAAAAATAGATGGCCTAGTGTAGCATGCCATGCTCGCTATAGATATTTAGTAAACACTTGTCTAAAATAATGTTTAAAAAGAAAAGATTGAAAAAACTACTTGATTCCTGGTAAAGGACTACTTAAGATTTTAATTCAGGATAGTGACAGGATCAGATATGACACACACCTTTTGTCTAAATTTCTAAATATTACCACAGCTTGGGGAACAACCTAGCACGAAGTATCTTACATGCATTTGCTTTCCTACTTACAGTACCACTCATACCCCAAAACCCTCCTTGCCCAAACAAGACTACTCAATCATTTCCTTCTAGAACACTTATGCACAATCCATATCACCAAACAAATGACTTAGATGTCCCTGAGCTTTCATGTAGTATAATTGTTCACCCCATTGTATTATGAATGCTTCCAGGAATGAACACGGACTTTATCTTTTTCTTATTTGCACAGTTGACTGACATAACAGCAAATATTTCCACAAATATTTAATGAATCAACATAATATGTATAGCTAATGAGCGGACAATTTATAAAGGCTGACTGAAAAATCTTTAAATAAATAAAATCTTATTACAGTAAACAATGCATTGCCAGTAATGAGGTAGGTGTTCTTGAGGCAAAAGAGAATACTTTGTGGGCAATTAATGCTAATGTAGTTTGTACTGTAAAAATTTTTAAACACTTGCTACATTTTCTGAGCACACCTCAATGACTGACCGTTTACGGCAATTTCTCTCATTAAAGTGTACACTCACCCATCATATTCACCAGAGCTGTTACTGTGAGACTTCTACTTCTCCAAATTCAAAACGAACATGAAAAGTAACATTTTGTATTGATTCAAGACATAAAGGCAGCCATGACAGTGCAACAGGAGATACTCATTTAAGACTTTGAGAAATGTTTCAGAAAGTGGCAGGAATAATGTGATAATGTGTCCCAAACACAGGGAGTGGTATGGGGGGTCGTGGGTAGCGAGAGAGGGGCAATATACATGTACTTCAGCGTTGTAAATTAAAATGGAAACATTCAGCGTTACTGTAATAATTTTCACACGCACCTTACAGCCTGACCATACATCATACCTGTGTATAGTACACACAGGCAACTAAAGCCAAAATACCGTGAAGACACTTTCATAGTGAAATCTTGGCACACAGCAGAGACCTCTCACTACCAACTCCTCAACGCCACGGTGAGGACGCGCTTTACGGCAGGCCCCAGGAGCCTCGCCGCATGTGTCGTAAAAGGGCAAGCAGCCCTCTGACGCAACTTCCGATTTTACGACACCAAAGGGCGGAAAAGTACGCGAGCGTCGGTTGGAGGCAGCGCCCCGCCCCGCCCCGCCCCCTGAGGTGCACTTCCGCTCTGGGCAGGCCTGTTCCAGGCTGTGCAATCCAGCGCTGGGCGCCGGTTAAGACCTACCGCTCCCTCTTGTCAGTGCTATGGAGGAGGCGGTACAAGGACAAATCGAAAATGAGGACGGCGACAGCAGCTGCGGAGATGTGTGTTTCATGGACAAAGGCCTGCAGAGGTAAAGGGCGCTCTGTGACAGTTCTAAGGGCTCTCCTTAGCCTGGAACTTTCTCCTGCACTTAGCTGTGCACCAGCCTCTAACTGCTGCCTTCCGCTCATCCGGCTTTTCATGTTATTACTTTGCTTGCTCATCGGTTGGGATCTTCTCGTATTTTCTCTTGCCTTTTTCTCTGAAGGAAAAAATGACAGTGTAGCATGTCTGGCAGCGTTGGAATGATCGCCTGCTTCTTCTTAGTGGGCTTTCCCTAAATTCTCTTCAGCCCTGTTGTAACGAATTTTGTGCAAAGCACTATAATGCTTGTATTTGTATGCTTTTCGAAAGTGCGTATCTTAGTTCACCGTTTACCTCTCATTTTGCCCGAATTTGCATTGGCATACAAGGACCTCGGTTTTGCATTACTGACTGGCCCTTGGCAAGCTTTGCGGGGTTGGCTCTTTTACGATTTCTTCACTTAGGCTAAGGTTACTCTGCCGGAGCTACAGACAAGTGCATCTTTGTCTTGGTACTTACTGTCCCTTTGAGGAGTGCCCTGCTGCAAGCGAACTTACTAATGATAATTGAGCTGCTCGTTCTCAATCCTGATATAAAATTGGGCATATGACTCTAGGAAGATGTTTTTCAAAGGTATATTTGCATTTATATTTAAGAATAGCTGCCGCTTCCTGAGTGTCATCTATTTGTGCATGTTATGTACATCATTAATCTTCACAGCAATTTTGCAAGGTGGTGATTTTTCTCATGTTTTAGAACTGAAACTTAGAGAATCTTAAACAATTTTTCTGATTTCATGCAGCTGGTAAACAGTTAAATTCAGATGCAAGCCCATTTGTAATTTCACTACCCTTGTGTTATTCTTCTTTATCTAACAGTATCTGCATAATATTAATTTCCAGGAACAGCAGCACATCAGAAAGTGGCAGGGCGTATAAATAGCTTAAAATCTGGCACTAAATAGGTGTTCACTAAGTGACAGAAACGAGACAGTTGGCAAATGTTTCTAATAGATTTCTGTTGCTTATTTACTGCAGTTAGATTTCTTGACTTTTATCATAACTGCTAGGGAACCTCCCACAGATTCCCATGACCTTGCATGTCCTCACTCCTGTGTTTACTTCCTGTCCTATACCTCTAATCTATATGGAGAGTAGTTTGTGTTCCTGGATCTCCTACCTATGGAGAGGTTCCAGTTATGAATAGTAACTGAGTGAGTGAAGTGATGAGTTTTATTCCAGAAAGATGTGTTCTAGCATAGAATTGGTTAAGACAGACACTTTGTCACTACAAATAGCAATAATCTGTGGTTTCCTTGAAAATCAACTATAATGTGTACTAAATAGTCACTGTAGACAGCAAAAGTAATAGTGCTATAAATCTTTGTTCTCAGTATGATGGGCACACCTATGATCCCATCTCGCTGAGGCTGAGATAGGATTGTCACAAGTTCAAGGCCAGCCTGAACTACATAGTGAGATCCTGTCCCAAAAATTTTTTAAAGGAGAAAAAAATTGCAACTGCTAGAAGACAGCAGGTTCATTTCCATAAACCAGTGTGCTAATACCTGCTGCTTATAGTTATGAGAATTAAATGAGAAAAGTGAGCTGAGGTTTAAAATGATTACCATTTGTTTAAATAACATCAAAAAAGCTAAATACAGATATAAACTGGGATTTTAGGATTCCAGAGCATTTTCAGTCATTGACTATTCAATTCTACAATACTCTCTTTATTCTATGTTGCTGACCTTAGACAAAGAAGTTAGAATGCCTGGATTCAGCCTCCTCCTTGAGTAGTTTCCTGTTTGCTTAATCCAAAATACTGGTTTGTGTGGAGAGAACCATTGTGTTTTATGGGACATTTGAAGCAAAAACCGGAAGGGTTTCATTTTACAAAGAAGAGAGTATGACATGTTCCTTTGTCTACATGCTATTTGGTTATTTTTAATTATTTATCAGACTTTTAAAATCTTTTTGTAATGCATATTTTCTTTTTTAGCATATCAGAGCTATCTTTACATTCAACCCTTCGTGCCATCAACCTTCACTGCAATAACATCTCCAAGATTAAAGCAATTGATCATGTTTGGAATTTACGACATTTAGATCTGTCATCTAACCAAATAAGTCAAATCGAAGGGCTAAGCACACTGACAAAACTATGCACTTTAAATTTGTCCTGCAATTTGATTACAAGAATAGAAGGTTTGTGATTTTCATATACTTTGCATGCTTTATGTCTATTTTTCCCCAAATAGAATGAATATTATCGTAAGCTTTGGAAACTGAGTATAAGACATTATATAAAAAGTTTTCTTTCTGAAAGGTAATTTTTTAAACTAAATATTTTCCAAAATACTAATGTAATTTATTTTATTTTTATCAAACTGAATTTGCTTTGAAACAGCCTGAAGTCACATTGAAATGCTGTTTTTTCTCTAATTCTTTAGATTCTATAACAACAATATTTTCTTTTACTTTATTTCTAGGACTTGAAGCACTAATTAACCTGACTACACTGAATTTGTCTTATAACCACATAAGTGATCTTAGTGGTGAGTATATATGCTTATATTTTTTTAAATGCTGAATGTGCACAACATGTACATACATGTAGGTTAACAGAGCATGGTGGAAACTTCCAAATAATCCAAGATTTAATCAAGGATCTTAATCTAGAGAATATACTTCAGTCATGGTTCTTTTTTTATTACTGCTTAAATCTGAGTTAAAAATAAAGACTAGAGTGTCCAGTAGGGTAATAATAAAAAAAAGGCATGAGTAAGAACCCATTCTAGTGGAATAGCTTTTTTAATTTTAGATAATCAGTGTAGGGTTATAAGGCAGGAAAAATGCCAAATATATAACTACTTTCTAATTTGTGCAGTGTTAAATATGTAGCATTCTAAAGATTTACAAATTGAGGGTGACATAAAATTTTTTTTTCTGTTTAGTAAGCTTAAAAAGAGTTAGAAACTGTTCTCTATTAGTTGATTAAAATGATACAAGTGATAAACCAAAGTTTCATGATTATTCTTAGAATTATCTTAGAACTAGCAAAAATTCTAATTATCTTTATGATTTTTATCAATATTTGAAATACTGTTATTCTTTTAGCTTATTTTTCTTCGCCACTTTTTGCTTTGTGTAGAAAAAATAAAAAGCCCTAATCTGTCCCTTAAGCTGAATTGGCAATTGTATTTTAACTTTATAAATCTTTTTACTTCTGCAAAGACATGAAAAGGTGAGATTCCATCTACTTGTTGCTGCTGTGTGATACTGAGCAAGGAATTTTACTCTTTGCATGCAGTTTTCTTACCTGAAAGATATGAACAATGGCTAGATAGTCCATTTATTCAACAGATACTTGTCACAAATCAAATATCAAACACATAGATGAAAGAGCCAACTATAATAAACAGGTAAGGTCTTAACTATGACAGAACTTACAACATAGTTTGAGAAGAAAAACATAAAATCATATCAACCCCCACATTCCTATATCCAAAGATTTGAATAATTGCCTTGCCAAGGTACATAAAGGATATATAAGCACATTTTTTTAAAATGTTCAGCATCCTTAGTAATTTGGAAATACAAATTAAAACCACAATGAGATAACACTTTATATCTCAAATAGCTAAAATTTTAAAACTCATGAGGTTATAGGACAACTAAAACTTACATTGATAATAAAGTTTTAAATTATGCAATCATTTTCCAAAAGGGTCTAGTAGTTTCTTTTACCTGAGAGAGGACATATCCACCCAAACATCTGTGTATGAGTATATAATCATGTTTACATGATTATTCCTAATCTAAAAACTGGAATCAACTCATACATCCAACAACTGATGTTACAGTTTAGAACTGTAATATGTGCCCCAAGCCTATATGCTGATGGCTAGCCTTGTGACACTTGTGAGAGCTAGTACGACCTTTAGGAGGTGGATTCTGCTTGGAGGAAGTTAAGTCAGTGGGGTAGGGTGCCCTTGAAAGGAATATTGGAACCTGGCACCTTTCTGTCTTTGCTTCCCAGTAACATAACAATAGTCTTCATTAGCTATCCCAACTATGATGTACTGTGCCACTACAGGCCCAAAAGAACGAGGCCAAGAGACCACGGACTGGAACCTCTGAGAGTGACCCAGAATAAATCAATTGGTTATCTCAGGTAATGTTTCATAGTGACAGGAAGCTAAATTCTGAAACATCCATATAATGGAATACTACTTGGAACTAAAAAGGAATGAACGATGACACATGCAGAGACACAATCTAAACAGAATTATGCTAAGTGAAAAGAGCCAGTCGTAAAGGGCTGCTTTGTATGGTTGCATTTATATGACATGTGACAAAGGTAAAATTGTCGAGGCAAAAATAAATTACTGGTTGTCAGGACCTAGAAATGGAAAGAGAAGACTGATTCCTTTGGAACATAAGGGAATCTTTGTTTGGGAATGATGAAAATGTTCTATAGTATTTCAGTTATAGTAGTTATTATAGAACTGTATATATTTGCCAGAACAAACTCTACATCTAATAACTAAATACCAAACAGTGATAAGGTCTACAAAAAGTTGTAATCCTATAAGGTCTTTTTTTTTCCTATAAGTTCTTATAGATCATTCTTAGAATACTGAAATGTTTATGTTCCTTACTTCTGTGTTGATGGCATACAAAGACAGGAAAGATTAATCATTTCATGTAAGAAAGAAGGCTAAAAATTCTTTAGCAAATGGGATAATGTGCTAAGAAAAGCAAGAGAAAAGTAGGTTGAGGACAAGTGAGTAGAGCTTCGTAAGTGGGGTAAGGAGTTACATTTTACTCTAGTGACATTTTACTGTACTAACAATAAGAAGTCATTAGCATTGCACAAGGACATGACATAATTGGTATTTGGTTTATGTTTTATAATACTAGGCTTTGAACCAAGGCCCCAGCCCCACCCCTTTTTTTTCCTATTTTGAAACAGTCTTGCTAAGTTAGAGAGGCTGGTCTTAAACTTAGGATCCTCCTGCCTCAGCACCCCTACCATGATCCTTCTGTCCCAGCACCCCCACCTACAGGATGCTGAGATTACAGATGCACCACTTTGCCCAGCAAAAATCATGGCTGTTGAGTAAAAAGTAGGTCATAGGTGACTAGGAGAGGAAATGAAAGCAAAATCAAAGGTAGTTATAAGTTTTTTCTAGATTTATAGGGGATTGATAATACTGTTGATTGATATGAAAAAGATAGGGAAGAGCAGATTAAGAGATAGAGGTCATGAAGTAAGGCTCCTTTCTTAAGCTTGACAGTACTTTAGTATGTCCATGCATGCATGTAATTGCAGTTTAGAGTAGAATAGGGTTGAGAGGTCATGGTTAGGATTGTAGATTTAGCAGTTAAAAAAATCTCAAAATGGTGTCTGTAGCCATAAAACTAAGATATTCTTAAGAATTTGTAGAAAAGGGGAAGGAGCTGCAGGATATTATAAAGTTAAAACAAAAGAACCGTAAAACTGAAATGGAAGCAGAAGAGCTACTAACCTGAAACAAGAATTTAACAATGAGGTGGTGATATATTATGTACATGTACCAGCTCAACACAAGAAATGTAAACATGTACAAAAATAAAAGGAAGGGGATCAAGAGATGAAGGAGGAAAGTAGAAGATGGAAAAAGGAAATAAAATATATTGTATACATGTACCACACAAATATAAATGTACTTCATATGTATTAATTGAAATGGTGAAGGTTAAAAATGAGACAGTTAAGGAGAATTATTGAGTATTGTGTGACAGTCTATGAATGTGTAAAAATTAGACTTCACAGAAATGGTCAGATTTTTCTGAGGATATGGCAAAAAAAAAAAAAAAAAAAAAAAATGAGTAGAGGAATGAGTAATGTTTAACAATGTTCAAAAAATATATTCCAGTCAAGTTGAAGAAGTTACAGGGAAAAAAGTAAAGAATGGTGAGTGCTAAACTAAGCAAATTTGTAAAATAATTTCTGTGGTACAATGTAGGGTACACCTCAGGGTAGTCTTTCTAAAAGAAGGAGCCTTCAAGCCAAGCATGGTAGTGCACAACTGTAATCCCAGTACATGGGGAGGCTGAGAAAGGATAGCTATGCTTTCAAGACCACCCTGTTCTAACATAATTTAAGTCCACTCTGAGCTATGTGGGAAAAAAACCTGTCTTCAACAAACAAACAAAAACAAAGGTGAAGGCTTCCCCATTAACAAGTACCCTTCGATAGAGGAGATCCCCTGGAGGTGTTAACTCTTCTAAGCTTTACCTTTGCTTCACAAGCACTTTCCATTTTTTAAGAAAGTTCTGAGGCAGGAAACGTCAAGTGATTATGGGGCATGCAGGCAGCATAGTCAGCACTTATCCGCAGCAGCCATTGTGTGCTACGGAATGTAGGTAGACTCATTGAAGCAGTATTACAAGTGAATTAAAAGGAGTGTTACTTGTCTTTTATATTAAAAAGTATAAAAGTGTACTGTGACTTTTACTTGTGTCTCTTAATTCAAACTTCTGTGCTGAGAGAGCCTAAAACCATTGCTTTGTACCTAGCTTCACATAAGTGTATCCGTTGACTTAGGGAAGTCATGCTGTGTTGTGTTGTATTGTGTTGTTCTATGCTGTTGAGACCAAGCACCTCTGGGGCTAAGGCCTTAATGAGATGTTAAACTTGTGTTGCTTGAAAGTAACATTTGACTTCTTTGATCCTATTTATTAGCTATAGTCATCTACGGTAAGGTCTAATGAATATTACTCCTTTTGCCTCAAAAGGAATTCTTCTTTTCTATTGCAGGGTTGATGCCCCTTCATGGACTTAAGTATAAGCTTAGATTTATTGACCTACATAGTAATTGTATAGACAGTATCCACCACTTACTTCAGTGCATGATAGGATTGCACTTCTTGACCAGTCTTATTTTGGAGGATGGAGAAGGTAATCCTATATGTCACGCACCAGGTATGAACAATTAACATATTGTGTAGCTGTTCATGATCTTTTATTTTTGTCTTTACCCTTACAGTGTTCTATTATGCCTTAAAAATAAAACATGATTACAAAAATAGGTTGCTGTGACAAGATGGACACAGAATGAATGGATCAGTATTCTGTTTGAACAACTTTATATTTGATAAGCAAATGCATCGAAATTATACTTTATTATTATAAAATACTCTAATATTATATAACTATAAAAAGAATGTAGAAATCTCTTTATCAATAATCAGTTTTCTCCAACATACATTATACTAAAAGAGAGAAAAGCAGGCTCCATTTGTGTGAAAAAAAAAAAACCTAGCATATTCCTTTGTATTGGGATAAAATTAAACATCAGGGAAGGGAACTCTAGCTGGAGACAGCAAATGTTGGGAAAACTGTACTGCATAACTTTTGGGCTTTATACCATGTGAAGTTATTAATTGTGGATAAATGATTTTTTTAAGCCAAAGAGAGATCTCCATTAGATCTAAGTCAAAATCAATAGTTAGCAAAAAAAAATAAGGCAGACCAGACTGCTATTTCTAGAATTCAGTTTTACTAATTAACTACACAAAAGAGAAACATCTGGAATATAAGTAAACCTTCTGAAGATCCTCTTAGGTATAAGCTGGCTACAGGGACTTCATTCTGTCATACATGCAACTATGGGAAGGCTTTTTTCATAGCATTTCTATGTTGATTATGTATTCCATAGAAAATTTATTTTTATTTTCTAGCTATCTTGTCTCAAAGAACTTTAAGTTTCTATAGTTTGAGTTTTTGGTTTTCATCTTTTCACTTTCTTTTTTTAAATTAGGTACTTTTCACTTTAGTCCCTTCTCTAGGCTTGAAAGAAAAATTATTGCTGAGATCACGTCTCTCAGAATTTCTAGTACTGATTGGAAAAATTTCCTCCTTTCAGATTTTTTCCAGCAACTTTATTGATCATTATTAGAAATTTTGAGAATTACAGTTGAGCAAAAGTGAAGTTCTTCTATTAGGTGGGACACCAAATTAATGTCAACTTATCAGGTTTCTCATGTTTAATATTTCTTAGGGAAAACAAATTACGTTAAGTACTTGATAGATCACATATTTTGATAATTAGTTAATATTTGGAGAGAGAGAGATGTTGTAGCAATGCTTATGATATTAAATCCTCACTTGAGAAATGTTCATACTTTGAACCTATTTGTATTATCCTGATCTCTATGAAATTTATGTTTATGTTTGTAGTAAAAGTAAAAAAAATATGTTTAGCTTTCATCCCAGGATAAATTGCTGCTGCTTTCATGCATTCATAGCTTTAGTTTTTCAGAACAGAGATGATTTTATCTTTCAGACCTTCACCAGGATTACAGTATGTGGAAGGGTGAAGGAGTATATTTTTTCTTGCCTTACTGAACAAGTTGAATAAGTAATGTTTTGACAAGTTAATTAGTTGCTTTCTTAGAATAACTTATCTTTCAGGTGATACATCAAATTACTTAATTTACAAATATTTAGCCTTTCTTTTGCAGTCTTTAAATTTTCATTTTGAATGATTTATTTCCAAGGATACAGAGAAATTATTCTCCAAACTTTGCCACAGATTAGAATCCTAGATTGCAAGAACATATTTGGTGAACCAGTAAATTTGGAAGATGTAAATTCTTCATGCCTTCAGTGCTTAGAAGGTCTTTTGGATAATTTAGCTTCTTCTGATTCTCCCTTAAATATAAGTGAAGATGAGGTATGGTATTGGACATTTTTCTGATAGAGAAAATACCTTCAATTTTTAATTAAATGTAAATTTTTTCAAGATTTTGAATTTTTTTGTGTCATAGGTCATTGAAAATGTTCCAGTGGTGATACCACCCATTGAAGAGTTACCCTCCTTGGAGAAATTTGAAAATACACCAGCAGATACTGTTTTGACATCATTTTTATCTGTATGTCCATCTTCTGAGACAGAGAAAATTAATCACAAATGCAGTTTTCAGAATGAGATGAAACTTCAGAAATTAGACCATCAATTTTTACAGCTTCTCAGTGAAGTAACTTCATTCTGTTTATCTAAAGCCCAATATGTATTAAGAAAAAGTAGTCTTAAAAAATACAAAATAAAAATGATGTGTGCAAGCAACCCAAGCAGAAACAATCTATACAGAACATAGAGCAGCAGTTAAGAAAGGAAAAAATAGATTGTATATTTCTCATTCATTTTCCCTGTTTCTTCATATCTTTGTTATGTAATATCTTTGTTTTGTTCTACAGTAATTCACATTGCTTTTGTCTGTTCACCTCTTCTGTAACACCTTAATAAGCTCATAGAGGATACCAGGTGACTTTGACCTATACATTAGTTACTTGCTGGTCAAAACTGCTTCTAGAATTTACAGCAGGATGGCAAATTAACTTATATAATTCCTGTTTCAGTTTGAAATTCCAACATGATATCACTTAATCTCTTTTCTGAGCTCTTAATCACTTTTTGCAACTGCTATTTGTTGTCTGGTTTTTAAAATCTGTGAACTACATAGAATTCATTACTCTCCAAGCCTCTAGGTCTCAACACAGCATTCTTGCACTAATCTATTGTGATTTTTTTTCCCCTCCCTTCGATGCTGCACTTCCCTAGTTGCAATGGGTTGTTTGCCTTCTGCCTATTTGTCACATACTAGCCAGAAAGACTGTTAGTTCAGTATCAAGTTGAATTAGAATTTGTAGCCAAATTTTAATGCTCAAATTTTTTCTCACACTGAAGAGGTGGAAGGAGTAGAAAATGCTTATGCATTAGCTATGATTTTTTTCCACTGGATTTTTTAATAATCCTAAACTATTATCATGCATATGACACTAACATTACTGGATAAACAAAAAGGCTGCCTTGGGCAATTGAGAATGAATAAGATGTTGGTTCTGTGTGTCAGAAATAATGAGAAGTTTTAGTCTGAGGTACATAGGGGGACAGTAATAGAACTGGAGAGGAATGCTGGATACCATATGAAAGTTTTTGGACTTCTCCATTTCCTCATATTTCATTGTTCATTTGTCTAATAGTTAACTCTTCTACTAAGATCAGAATTTACATTCAACCTTAATAACTCAAAAATGAAGTAAACTTTAACATCATCTACAATACTCACATTTCACTGTCATGATAAGCCAATGAAGTAGTGATTAATATACTGTTGTCCTTGTTATATGAAAAGAAATCCAGACTTTCAACAAGTCATTTACCTAGAAATACTTTATTGAGTTCCAACCCAAATCTGATTCACAGTTGTGTTTTTTCCACTCATACTTCTATATTTTTTAAAGAGGGTAAAAAAAATAAAACTATACAGAATTTCGCTAAACAAAATAATAATAGGAATTTAACAATGGTTGTTCCTTGTATAATGTTGTCTTCAAATTAGTTTTTTTGATTATCAGGTATAAGCATGCAAAAATGCCATTTGAAAAGAAAATCACTTTTCTGATTATTTTTCCTAAATTTTTCCATAAACTTTTCCATAAATAATTAATGTTAGTTGTGGTAGCAAATCTGAGGCACATGTGGCCTAGGGCGCTATATTACTGAAAGCTGCAGTTCGCCATCACTGTTCTAGAGCTTAATAAAAAGAGAAATATGTAATTTGTACTCTTTCTTGTAAGGTTCACATGCAGCATGATCTATTTATCAATTTGATAAGAAATTTGATATTTGCATTAATTTTACTTTAGCCATTCTACTAAGTATATATTGCTATTTAATTTGAATTTGCAATTTCAGTAATGATTAATGCTATTGAGCACTTTTTCTCATGCTCACTGTTCATATATTTTTGTTAAGTACCTTTAAGTTTTTTGTCCATTCTTATGGGATTATTTATTACCATACTGTAGAAATCTGTTAATATATTCTGGATGCCAGTATTTTATCAGATGCATCTTGTGTCACAAGTCCACTCTGTGGGGCACATATTTTATTTCCTTAATGGTATTTTGTTAGCAGCAGTTTTTAACTTCCATAGGCTCATTTCTTGTGGGTTTTTATATTTTTTGTTTTTGTGCATTCATATATCCTCGAAAAGTTTTACAACTTTTGTATTTACATCTGTATTTATGGTAGGGGCTGAAGTTCACTCTTTTTTCCATATGGATATTCAGTTATTACAGCAACATTTGTTGAAAGGGTTTTCCTTTCATTGGATTTCTTTGATTTTTTTATTTGAAAATAATCAACCTTACAGATTGTAAGATCTAACTTTGAGCTCTCTTTCCTATCAGCATTTGAAATTTTATTTTTCAGTTAATACTTCCTTTTCATAAGTTATTACCATAAGACTTAATACTTCCTTACTGTCCTTTAAATTTTATATGTGGTAATGAGATGTCTTTCATTACTGACACCAGCAATCCATGTGCTTTCTTTCTACCCTCACCACCCCAGTCAGTTTACCTAGGGGTTTTGGTGACCATTTCAGAGAGCTTTTCCTGTATCTCTTGTTTTTTATATTTTGACTTCTGCTTTTTATTGTATTTGCTTTTAATTTGCTTTGCTCTTCATTTTAAAGTTAATTGATAAGCACTGAGGTCATTTCACTTTAGACCTATGTTCTAGTCATCTAAGCAATGTATTTTACTCTGAATATTCCATTTCCTGCATTCTACAATTTTTTTTTTTTTTTTTTTGTCTTTTTGAGACAGGGTCTCACTATGCAGTTCAGTCTGGCCTTAAGCTCACTTTGTAGCTCAGGCTGGTCTCGAACTCACAACAATCCTCCTGCCTCAGCCTCCCGAGTGCTGGGATTACAGGCATGCGCCACCATGCCCGGCCATTCTACAAATTTTGCGGTTTTTCTTTCATTATTATTTAGAAGTGCTTTCTAATTTTTCTTATAATTTTTCCTTGATCTAAGGATTACTTAGAATATTTTTATTAATTTTGATGTATTTCTGCTTCTATCAATATGTTACTAATGTTTGACATTTATTTTGTTCAGAGAACATACCTGAATTTCAGTCTTTTTTGATGTAGTGAAACGTAATATCTCAGAATGTGGTCTTTGATAGTATTTTCAGGTAGTCTATACCCTTCTTAATTTTCTGTCTGGTTGTGTCAGTTGCTGATTCTTAGTTTTTGGTTGTGGAGCTTTTATTTTGTTTTTATTACTTGATTTAGTTCTATCAGTTTCTGTATGAGTGATGCTAAAATATTTATGTGGATTTTTTGGTTCTTTGCTTTGTTTTTTTCAGCATTTGCATCTAGGCTGTGAATCTCTTTTGTCTTTTGATGAATTGACCCTTGAAGCACATTTTTGCTGGGCATGGAATTATATAGGTTTTTTGGATTTTTTGGCAGAACTGGGGATTGAACTCAGGCCCTTTGGGCTTGCCAGGGAAGCGCTTATTCCACTGAGCCATCTCCCTGGCCCCTATTTTTTTTTCTTTTACATTATCTTCTCTAGCCTTCAAAGTTTTCTGTACAAAGTTAACACTATTTCACATAATCTTTGATTTTGTTTTAATGAGGTAGTATCATTTTGCTTTAGCTGTTTTCAAGAATTTATCTTTTCTGTAGTCAATAAAAAGTATAATGTACTCAAAGAGAAAAAAAGAATTTATATTTGTTTCTTGTTGTTAGCATTTTGGCTACATGTGCCTTAAAGATAATTTTTTTCCTCATATTTATATTGCTTAGAGTTTGAGCTTCTTGAATATATAAATAATTTATATCTTTGCCCAGTTTAAAGACTTTGGATATAGATTCTTCAAATATGTTTTCGGCCTCATTCTATTTATTTATTTATTTGATTCCTCATAAGCTTTTTGATATTGCCTTACCATCTCCCAAGGCTTTTTACATTTATCAGCTTTTGTCTGTATTCTTCATACTGAATAATTTGAACTTTGTCCAAGTTCTATTTTGCCTCATTCTGCTGATAGTCATTTCAGCTAGTTTTTACTTCAGACCTTGTTTATTTTAAATAATAGCATTTTTGCTTTTTTTTCTATTTATCAGATGTTTTATCATTTGCAACAGGCATATATTTTTATTATCTCATTGAAAATAGCTAACTTCACTATTTGAAAGCTGCTGTCTCCTAATTCAAACATTCCTGTCATCTCAGATTTAATCTGAAATACTTGCCTTTCCTCTTTAGGATAGGTCAGTTTGTTTTTATGGTAATTTTAGAATACATGTGAATATTATGTTGTGGTGACTCCAGGTGTTGTTATAATACTACAGATTTGTTTCCAGCAAGCATTTTGATTTGATTTACCTTTAACTATAATCTTTTCCCCTAAGCAGAAATTCAGATTTCATTTTACTGCTTGTGTTCTTTCCTCAGCTATTTGTAGTCTATCAAATGCTGTTCTTTGGTTCTTTATGCCCAAAAATCTGTATTCTCCTACTGGAGAGTTAGACTCCTTGCATAGTACTGATATGATGCATTTTTGCCTGAGAGTGTAATCCTATAGGAACAGAAACAGCACATTCCAAGAGTCACCTTCTATCAAGAGTAATCCTACTTTTGTTCACTTTCCAAGGCCTTTAAAAATTTTTTGTTCAGGTTTTTTTTTAGTATGTTTGTTTCATTTGTATTTTCCTAGGTTTGTAATTTTTATCTGTAAGAGAATCAAGCCGATAGAACCTTGTTTGTCCATGCCACAAGATGAATTCTTTAGTTTCAAATACAAATAATCGTATATAACGTCTTAATATTTACAAAGGATTTCAAGCTTTATACTGAATTGTTCTTTCAGGAAACTTTGTTTTGTTTTTTTATTCTAGACTTCTAACTGTTTAATGGATACTGTTCCTGAGAAAGACCTCGGACCAAAAAGAGACGTAGATATAACTTCTGAAAGTGACTATGGAATCAGAAAAGAATGCAAAAGAAAAGTTCCTAAAAGGTCAAAAATTCCATATTATGCCAGAACTATCCAAAGTATTAAGCACCACAATAAAAACAACAGTGCTTTTGGAAGGTACGTGTGTTGGGTTTAGAATTGTTGGGTTTAGAATTCAAGCAAGCAGACAGGTTCAGTTGCACACACCTATAATCCTAGCAGCTCTGGAAGCTGAACCAGGAAATCACAAGTTTGAGTCTAACTTGAGCAACTTAGTGAGACCCTGTCTGAGAATTGTAAAAACAGCCTGGGTGATCATTGAGAGGGATAGCTTTGGGGTCCATCCATAGTACAAAAAAGACAAAAAAGGGAAAGGGGGAAAAGAGCAGGGATTCTAAGTACAGGGGCACGTAGAAGTTAATTTGGCTTCTTCCTTAAGCTATCTCATTGTGATAAACTTAGTTCTTTACTAACATTAAAAATAATGTTATTATTTGACTTTGCCAGCTTCAGTTTGGTTCTGCATATATGATTTCAACCTTCAACCAGTTGCTAATCAAAACTATTTGAAAAGAAAGTTATATTGTTACATTAGTCATATTGGTTGCTCTGTATGAACACATGCAAACTCTTGTCTTTATTCTTCAAACAATACCATATAATAACTATTTACATCATATTTACATTGTATTAAGCATTGTAAGTAATTTAGTGATTATTTAAAATATACTTAAGGATGTGTGTAGGCTATCTGTAAATATTTACACCACTTTTTATAACTGTCTTGGGCATCCGTGGATTTTGTATCTGAGGTTGTCCTGAAACCAATTTCTGCAGAAGTTGAGGGATGAGTGTATATTTACAAAGGATCACTTTCTGTGTCAGTACTGAAAATGAAAGATTCATTATAAATTCATAATTCCATTGCATTCTTTTACTGTGCAAAGTAATACTGATGCACTTGAGTTTATATGGCTAGACTTTTGTCATTAGGCAGATTTAGTAAAAGGCGAAAGATTTATGCGATCTGAAGTGAAACCAGAGTATAATTAGGCAGATTTAGATGGAAAAGCAAGCCCTTCTTAGCTCAGGACAAAAGATGAATAAGATGATTGCTTTTAATGCCATCCAGGTAAAGGAGACTGATATCTGTACTTTCACAATTGGGATCATGGTAGTTTTTCAGAAATTATTGTGCTCAGAGGCAGGTACAGTTAACTTTTTACTTACATGATTATTCTTTTAAAAATGTATTATTATTTTAAATTTTTCATAGATCTCTGATCATACTGCTATTTATACAGTCATTCAGTTGAATTATGGTCAGAACATACCATGAATTTTACTCTGTCCTTGGATAATGATACAATCTGTTTTCCCTATTATGTATCAATTTTAAATGCAGTTACTATATTTACCATTTTTCCTACTCGTATGCGTAATATCACCATAGTTCAAAGTACTGGCAATAGTTTTTTGAAATTTTGATACATCCAAGAAGTCTACCCTATTTGAATATGTTGAATACTTGTGCTTACAGATTCACTAAGTTTTTGAGGCTCTCATAATTAATCAACATGGCACATCCATTATAAAATGTATGACTTTTTGTTTTGAGAATCTTACTACCTTCAACTCCCTGTGTTGCCCAGGTTGCACTTGAACTCCTAGTTACCCTCGTGCTTCAGCCTCTCAAGTACTTGTGATTACTAGCATGAGCCACCATACCAGCCAAAAATTCTTATTTTTTCAAGTTACCATTCTATTTAATATTCTTTTTCTAAATAGCTATTTCTGTAATGACTAAAAATGTTAATAATAGAGAACAGTATAAATAATGTACTTTTCTTTGGGTTTTATTCTTTGCAGTTATAACCGTAAAATGAAACAACCTTACTTTAAGGATTTATATATAAGATCATCTGTAGAAAATTGTAATGTATTACAAGACTCAGAAGACCAAAACACTGAAATAGTTAAAGTAAATCAAAGTGGCTCAGAAGACAATACTTACAGGGTATGATTTATGATTTTTTAAAAAATAAATGTGAATAATCTTAGGTTTAAGCTCAGTCTCAAAAAAGACTTGTTTTTCTGGGTAAAAAATATCATGAGTAATTTAAGTGGATTGATGAAAATAAGTTATTTTGATTGCCAGATTTTGTGCAATATTACTCTTTTGTAATATTTAAAGAAATAGAAAATGGCACATTTAGGATCTGATTTAAGTGAAGTTATTTGGCACAAGTTTGTGGAAGGAGAAACAGTGCTCAGGTTTCCAATTTATGCTGGGTGTGGTGATGCATGCCTGTAATTTCAACACTCAGGCTGACTGACAGGAGGATTGCTATGAATTCAAGGCCAGTGTAGGCTACTTATGGAACTGAAGCCCAGCCTGCACTGCATAGCAAGATCCTGTCTCAAAAAAATAATAAATAAAAAAAGTTTATAATTCTTATTTCTTAAAGCAGTAGTTCCTAGCTTTTATGACTATCAGGGAATATACAGGTTTCTTAAAGAATCTACTTTTACATATACTCAAAAGAATGTTATATATGATTTTAAGGTTTTCATGGACTGACCTGAAATCCAATTTTGGACAGAAATTAGAGACATTCAGAAATTTTAAAATTATTCAATATTTGCTTGAACAATTGTACAATTCTCATGTTATTGAAAACTTTTAGTATGTGTTAATATGTTACTTTATATTGTTCATTACTGTTATTTTACTTATTGGAGCACTGGCAGTTCTTTTGATTGTACTGTGCACTTTTCTTTCCAGTAAGAGTTGCCTTGCATCTTTGGTCCTTCTGGTCTCCTTACTAATTTCCTCTCCTTATTCTCAACTATGGGAACTGAATATTGAGAAAAGTGATAATTAATACTTTGACAGTGGTAATGGCACTTAGTATTTGTTGTATGGGTATTGAATGCCAGACATTGTTCTGCACTATTCTTTGTTTTATTTCCATTAATTTAATTCTCACCCTAGCTCTTTGAAATAGACATTGTTAATTCCACAAATAATTTTAAAAGTGGTGATAATAAGTTAGATGACTAGGTTCACGTACTGTTTTGGGGTGTTTTTTTTCAGTCCCTAGTTGAACAGCTGGACCAAGAGAGAGAAATGAGGTGGAAAGCTGAACAAACTGAAAAGAAACTTATGGATTACATTGATGAACTGCATAAGCAAGCAAGTGAAAAAAAAGATATTCATAGCCTGGCTCTTCTTACCACAGATAGGTAGGTAAGGTGAAAGCACATATAATAAATTTAAAGTTGTCTCATAGCATAAAGAATATTGAACTAGAATATGTTAGTTAGAACTAGGTCTAATGTGATAAAAAAAAAAATATGCCTATTTGATTGGAGAATTACAGTGCTTTGTTAACTTGTTACAAAAGAAATGGACACATTTATTTGATGTCTTAAGCTGAGAAGTATCAGTATTATAAGTATAGAGCAAGAAGCATAAAGCAGAGGTTGGCAGACTTTTTCTGTGATGTGCAAGTTTTGGCAGATGTTTTTTAGGTTTGTGGATCCCTCTTATCTCTTGTCAGATATTCATCTTCTGCATTCGGCTTTGGTACCTACATTGTCTCAATTCTGTTCTTATTTTTCTGTCTTCATTCTGTCGCCTGCTTTTTTATTACCCTCTTTAATATGTCTGTTTTCTATTCTGTAAATTGCTATAATTTTTTTATGTTTTTTGTAATTTATAAAGTTAAGGGTTCTTCAAATTATTCTAGGATTTTTCCATGGAGTTCTGTTGGTTTTTGTTTCATGTCCTTGAAGAAACAGTAGGCTTCTAGATTTGGTACTTGAAACAGGTAGTGTTTTGGAGGTTGTACTTCTGTTTCTTTTCTGTACAGTGGATGATTACCATTGTAAGATTCATTTGAATAGAAATTTGATATACACAACTCTCAGCCCAATGCCATTTATTTTAAGCATTTACTTAAAATAATACTTGTTCTCTTCACAAATCTTGATATTCCCATCTATGGCTTGGTAGGTAATCTATATCATTTGTACCTAACAAAGGACCTAGCATCTAATTGCATACTATATGTTGGCTTAAATCAACTTTATTTGGGCCATGTATGGTAGCTCATACCTATAATCCCAGTACTTGGGGGACTGAGGCAGAAAGATCATAGCGCATTCAAGGTCACAGCCAGGACTACATACTGAGTTCAACCCCCACCTGAACTACATAGGGAAACCCTGTCTCAAAACAAACAAAAAGTAAACTTTATCTGGTGTGGTATTTATTGTCGAGATCTGCTTGGTGAACACATTTTTTCATCTAACTTTCTATAATTATGTAGGTTATGGTCCATAATGCTATTAAGGCACAAGTGCCTTGCCTGTATTTCTCACAAATGGCTTAAATTTGCCTATAGTTTAGGCAGACTACTGCTTCCTTATGCTATGTTGTTTGCCCTGTTAAATACATCATCAGTATGTAATTGGCCATTGGAAGTAGGAATCTAAAAATAATTGTTTTGCTTCCTTTTTCTTACATGCCACAGTTTGTGTATGTCTTCTAAACTAGTGGTGGTGAACCTCTGGCACGTGTAGAGCAGTGGGCTGTTAGTTATCATTGAAAGCTCTAAACATTTCATCATCAGTGTTGGAAACTATTCCTTCAATAGCCTAAAGCTATTGTTTTAATTTAGCCCTTATCTGTTGCTTCAATAACTATTCCAGTTCTACTTGTCTGCAGCTTCCCTGACTCTTATCCTACACAGTCCACACAGTAATAAACTCTAATGCCATCTCATATCCTGTGCCAAGTGAGTTGAGAACATGAACAAAAGAAGACGATTTTGGCGACTGCTGTCATTAAAGATAAAGGAGAGGTGCCGCCGGGCATGATGACGCACACCTGTAATCCCAGCACTTGGGAGGCTGAGGCAAGAGGCACTCCATGAGTTCAAGCTCAGCCTGAATTCTACACAGTAGACCCTGAGCGCCCCAAAAAAAGAGGGTTGATAAGAACAAGAATTGGAGAAATGACCATAGCATAGAATTTGATGGATTTTTTTTTTTTAATATGACCTGGAAATTACAGGAGCTGCACATCAAAGTGCCTACTTGCCTCCATAATTCTTTCAGAAAGCCTTTCCAAATATGAGGTATTCTATCTTTAACCACTTCCATGCCGATAATACTTATTAAGGGATAAACATCTAACCCAGGGTACTTAAACATAATGCATTAGTCCATGATCACAGTGCTAATTCCTGGGATGTTCATACAAACCAAACTGCCGCTGAGACCCTCCCTCTTTTCTGAGTTGATTCTCACAGCTGTTAGAATATGATCCCAGAGATTTTGACGGCCTTCCTCTTTTATCCTGTGCATGTTGCCTTAATAAGCAGTAAGAAAACTTGGAGTCGGCATTCGGAGAATCAGGAAGTGCCTGAAGGATTCTTTCATGCATGGTATCCGGGGACTCTAAAAGTAGTACCACCTGTTCTTTCTATAATCTGGTTATATGGGTCAGTGAATTCTCCTGTTTAAAAAAAAAAATAGGAAAGAGTTTTCAGCTATAGTTAACAGGTCCTAACTAATACAAAGATTGGACTAACATTGGTGTCTCAGGAAGGTCAAAGTTTACTTGCTGGAAGGCCAGGGAGATGGCTCAGTAGAATAAATGCTTCCCTGGCAAGAGCAAGGGCCTGAGTCCAATCCCCAGTTCTGCAACAACAACAAAAAAAGTTTACTTGCCAGTCATTTTTTATACAGCAGTTATATAACTTTATAACTATATACCTGTCTGTTTCTGCTGCTTCACATTGAATTCTTTTTAAACTACAAGTCCACATCCAGCGCAATACCTGGAACATGTTTGGTAAAGTTTTGCCATGAAATACTAAAGTTTACATAAGATAAGCCTCATTAATTTTTGTAGAAATTTTCCCTAAGTTACAGTGTTAGTTTTGGGGATGAGAGAAAGGTATATATTGCTTTTAGACCATTTTTACTGTAATTAGTATTTGAAACATACTTCAGAGCATCCTCTCTGCTGTAAGCATTACCACAGTAGTTATTTTGTCATTTTTTATAAGTGTCATGTACTTAATGCCGTATATAATTTCTGCTTTAGGCTAAAGGAGGTTATTTTTAAGGAGAAAAATGCTAAGGCACAGCTTGAAGTTATGGTTCACAAACTTCAAAATGAAATTAAAAACCTAACTGTTGAATTAATGAAAGCAAGAGATCAACAGGAAGATCACATTAGACACTTAAGAACCCTGGAAAAAGCATTAGAAAAAATGGAGAGACAAAAAGGGCAGCAGCAAACTGCACAGGTATTTTTGTCTTTTAATGTATCAGTGCTATGCGTTTACACAATTGATGGCATCTGTCCTCAAATAATTAATACTGTGTAAGAAGCCAAAAAGATGTTAGACCACTCGCAGAAATGGAATTGTGCAACAGTTGTGTAGCCTGTTGTATTATATCTAAATTTGGCTATCACTGCTTACACAAAGCAGTTGTTAAAAGTTGGTGGCAATATTATAGACAGTTAAGCTTATATTTTCAGAACTAGTTTTTGAAAGTACTTGGAATACTTGAAAGAATTTCATGGTCAAGCTCCGAGGTAGAAATTCCCATCATTCTGTGATGCAGCTGAGCAATAGCTAATGCCAGTACAAACACGATTTTAAATTAGGTCAAATGGAGATTTTCTCTGTAGAGATTGCTGATTTAATTTTGAAAATCAACTTAATTACTAGGTCCTGTCATTCATAACACACTCTTTTTATGATGACCAGCATTAAAATAGAAGCAAGGAGATTATTATCTAAGTACTACAATTATGTATACTTTACCCAGATAAGACTTCTCCAAGAGGTGGAACTCAAAGCCGCAGCTGCTGATAGAGAAATAAACTTACTTCGAACTTCTCTTCACCAAGAAAAGGAGCAGGTGCAACAACTTCATGAACTACTGGCCTTGAAAGAACAGGAGCACAGGTAGATGAAAAATATATTTTAAAAATATTCCTATTTAATAATAAAGAAAGCTTCACGGTTTTCCCCCAACATTAAGGGACAGTAATTAGCCGGGTGTGGTGGCACATGCCTGTAATCCCAGCACTCGGGAGGCTGAGGCAGGAGGATTATTGTGAATTCGAGACCAGCCTGAGCTACAAAGTGAGCTTAAAGCCAGCCTGAACTGCATAGCTAGACCCTGTCTCAAAAAGACTAAAAAATAAAGGACAGTAATTATTGTTGAAATCTGAAATACCATTTTTTTCATGTACATTAGAATCAGTTGAATAACAACTACTAGCTAAAAAGCAAAAACGTGTTATTTTCTATTATTTATTATAGATGTTCATTGCTTATTGTTGTCATTTGAGGTGTGGCTTATAAAGAAGCATATTTTTGCCTTTATCCAAATCAGTCAAAAGTTGATGTTTGTATACAGAGCAAACTGCTTTGATTGACCTCTAAGTAACTATTTATTATTTTTCTGAAAACAGAAATCAATCCACTTTTTCTTTAAAGGGCCCCAAAGCAAATACGAATAAAGGTTTGTGTGTTTTGTTTTGTTTTTTGTACCTACCTATGCCAGATTTCTTTGTTTGAAAGTGAAAAACTGATTTTAATTTTGCATTAGGAAAAAATAAAATATCAAGAACTTTTAATGTTCTCTTCTTTGTGAACATCCTTTGATTTGCATTTGTTTTTCATTCTAGGAAAGAACTTGAAACAAGGGAGTTTTTTAGCAAAGCTGAGTTCCAGGAAGCCTTAGCTAAGGAACTAGCTGAAGAAGAGAGAAAGCATGAGCAAGAAAGAAAAGAATACCAAGACAAAATTGATACATTAAATCAGCATTATTTGGATTTAGAAAATGAATTCCGTATTGCTTTAACTATTGAAGCCAGAAGATTTAAAGATGTAAGTTCTTAAAGCCTGTTTCCTCATATAAGTAATAACTGCTTCCCTGCTGTTGGGAAAAACTAAGATTCTAAGTGGTGAAGAAAGTACTGGAACAGACCTGAAAAATCTGAATTCTCTCCCATGACTGTGCAGCAGTGTTTGGCCAAACAAGATCCTAGGCCCTCCTTTTTTTGAATAGTGTTATTAAAAAGGAGCATCCCATTTGTTTACTCACTATCTGTGACTGATTTTCTATTGGAAAACTAAGTTAAAAATCATGGTCTGGCCTAGGACACCCTAGATCAGTTTGGTAATCCCTGTTGTTGAGGAGCAATCTTGCTCCTAAGGCTGCTCACCAGATACCCTCTAGCTCCCACTTTCTCCTCCCTCCTTAAGGACATGGCTTTGGCAAATCTTCCCTTTCACTCTGACATCAACAGTTTTTCCCTATATATTTAAGCATTCCCTTCAGCATACAGATGACCCTGATATTTCTCTTAAGAAAATTTTCAGGGACCAGGAAGATGGCTCAGTAGAATAAGCACTTCCCTAGCAAGTGCAACTTCAGTCCTGAGTTCAGTCCCTATTCTGCCAAAAAAAAAATAAAGAAAGAAAATTCTCTTGACCCCATTTGGTTCCAAACTTATTTCTCTTTGTCCTTTACAACAGAACTTTCAAATATATATGTCTACCATTGCTGGTTTCTCTTCTTCTGTACCCTCTAACCTGCTCTAGTCAGGCTCTTATGTATACTGCAGCACTTGGGAGGCTGAGGCAGGGGGGATTGTTGTGAGTCCAAGACCATCCTGGGCTGCAAAGTGAGCTCAAGCCCAGCCTGAGCTGCATAGTGAGACCCTGTCTCAGAACAAAAAAAAAAAGTGGACAGCAACATATGCACTGCAGATCATCAATTAAGTCCTCATCTGATTTGACCTCAGAGCAGTATGGGAACTCTCTGCTGCTGTCTTCCCCCACCATATTCTTTCTTCTGTTGGTTACCAGCACACTTCATCTCATGGTTTCTTGGCTTTCTGTTATTTCAACTTATTTTGTTTCCCTTATTGTTGCCTTGTTTTCACCAAAATTATTTCTGAATGCTCAAATTTCAATTACTAAAACCTTTTTCTAGACACAGTTGATATCTTTGTAAATTCTTTTACCATCATTTTTTATCTCCAGTGTAGTCCTTTTTCCTGAATTCCAAACTTATTGTGTGAGCACCTATTTAACATCTCTACTCCTAACCAGTCTTTCCCCGAGACTTTCTACTTCATCTTTCCATCTCAGTTAAAGATACTGCCTACCTTCTGCATGCTTAGACTCTATTAGAATTGGTATGTGCTCACATCACATTTTTCTGCCACTCCCTATCTGGGGCCTCAAGGCATTTAGTCATTTTTATGGTCATTTCTTACCATCTCGTTTTCTGCCACTTTGGTGTCACATTATCTTTCACTTGCATTACTTAAAGAACTTTTTGATTGATCTTCATATTTCTATCACATCCCCAGTTTCTGCTCAAACTGACTACAGCATCTGTAAAGTGCTACTAAAATACAAATAGATCGTAGGACTGCCCTCCTCAAAGACCTCTGTTGTCCCTTCATTTTAATTAGTTTAACCCTCACATTTTCGAAGTTATACCCTCTATCATGCCCTCACGGTAACTCCAGGAATTTTTATTTTTCCTTTTTGTCTTTTTTTGAGCCATGGTCTCGCTATGTAGTTCAAGCTGGCCTTCAGCTCACTTTGTAGCCCAGACTGGTCTTAAATTTACCACGATCCTCCTGCCTCAGCCACCTGAGTGCTGGGATTGCAAACGGTGTCACCGTACCTGGCTCCTGGAAGTTAACTTTCAAACTGTTAACGTAAATACTTTTTTAATCTCCTTTCATTCATACAACTATAGTGACACTAGCCTTTGTGTTTTTTATCCAACATACTAAACGCATTCTAGCTTAAAAGAATTGCCTTGCATATTCGCTCCAGTGTTGCTTTCTCAGTAATTGTACTATTTGAAAGTAAGCCTTCTTCTCTCTGTACTTCGGTCCCTCTCACATTTTTCTCTCAAGCACATAATATCTAACAATAAAACAATAAGTATAAGCTGTATATTATTATACCCAGTATAATATAATCTTTACAGAGGCAGAGATTTTAATATGTGTTATTCATCAGTATATTGTGTTGCGTAGGAAGTGTCTGGCATGTAACAGGCCCTTAGTAAATACTTGTCAAGTGAATGACTTCTAGCTTTGGATCCACCAATTCCCTGGATAAACTAGCTCATTCTAGAAATAAAAGCTATAAACTATGTCCAAAAACAAATATTTCTAATTTAGAGAACTGCCATTTATAATGTAATTCTGAAATACAGGTTAAAGAAGGTTTTGAAAATGTTGCAACTGAGTTGGCCAGGAGCAAACATGCTCTTATTTGGGCTCAAAGAAAAGAAAATGAATCTTCTTCTTTAATTAAAGATCTAACCTGCATGCTAAAGGAACAAAAATCAAAACTAGCAGAAGTGTCTAAATTGAAACAGGAAACAACAACAAATTTACAGGTAAGACTTTCTAACATTATATTTTGTTTTAATCTTATAACATCTTTTTTCGAAGTTTGTTATGACTGAGGAGTACACAACATGAACTTTTAAATGATACTACTTACATGTTTTGTATGAGAAAATTACAACTAAGGAGAGAAAATGTCATTTTACAGATTTATATTAAAATTGTTTTTAAGAAGGCTGAGTGCGTTTGCACATGCCTGTATGACCAGTAGTCAGGAGGCTGAGACAGAAGGATCTCTGAGTTCACAGCCAGCCTGAACTGCATAGTGAGTCCCTGTCTCAAAAAAAGAAAGTTTAAGTAAAATAAGTGAACTAATTTTAAGAAACATGTTAAATAGGTACTGCTTCTATAGAGATACAACAAAAATTGATAAGGTGATACTCAAAAGAATTGAAATTGGAGAACCATTTGGATTGCTGTTACTAAGTTTGTGGGGATAGTGGTGGTGGGTTTAGACATATTAGCTATGCCTTTATTGTGTCAGCGTTAGCCATTTTTGCTATTTTGTACAAGGTAACGTCTAAGAAATGAGCTTTTAAACTACTGATATAAATACTTCTTGAGAAATTTTCATTATTATAGTTAATATTCTAGAAATAAATTTGTAAAAGTTCATCTTTTATGATTAGTTAAATTTATGAGTAGTTAAATTTAGCAACATTTACTTTGTATTTGCTTAAATAACATTTTTCTCATAAAATGCAAAAATAAAGAAGCACTTAATAATTACTTTGCTCTTTTTAATTTTGGGGGGCCATACAGAATCAAATCAGCACTCTTGAAATTTTGATTGAAGATGACAAGGAGAAGAGTATACAAATAGAACTTCTCAAGCATGAAAAAGACCAGCTTATTTCTGAGCTAGCAGCCAAGGAATCACTAATTTATGGTTTAAGGACAGAAAGAAAAGTGTGGGGACATGAGCTGGCACAACAGGGTAAAACTCTCAAATTTTCAATGGAAATAGCCATTCTTAGAATGAAATAAACCTGGGTATTGGAATAAAAAGGGCATAAGCTACCTAGAGATGCCAAGAAAAAACATGACTCAGGCCGAGGAGATGGCTTAGTGGAATAAGCACTTCCCTGGCAAGCGCAAGGGCCTGAGTTCAATCCCTGGTTCTGCAAAAAATAAAAGTAAAAAGATGACTCTAAGTAGACATTTGTCAGCCAAACAGGAAAGAGTGCCTCTTAGGAAAAGGGAATAGGGGAGTGTAGTTCACTGAGAGTCCTTCCTTAGCAATGCACAGTCTTCTAGAATGCCAAACAAACAAAAAAGTTAATAGCATAGATATTTTTAATTTGTAATATAATCTTGTATATATTTGTATATCATTTCTTTGTGGTAAACATTAAAATGCTTTAGCTCAGATATATTGCATTGTTTTCTTGCCAGTATAATTGGGCTACTTGTTCATAATATTAATACTGTTGTGCATGCAGAAATGTAAAATGAGGACAGGGGAGATAGCTCAGTGGCTTAAGCACCTGTCTTAAGTACAAACACAAGGTCCTGAGTTCGCTGATGCAAAGTGGTACATGAGTAAAAACTACTTCTAAGTTTAGGTAAGCCCTTGGTCCTATTCCTTTTCCAATCACTATAAAGTAATAGATAATAGACTTCTTTATGACATTCATAGAGACCTTAAAAGAATATTTAGATGTTTGTTTTCATAAGGCATTTCTCATTTACCTATTCTGTATAATTCTTTTTTAAATCTTCTATTGGAATTATTATGATATGGTTTGATACAACATGAGTTATATATATGTTATTATTTCTAAGTTACTTGTTCTTGACTGTATTTGTAATTTTAGTTATTTAGAAAGTTTTTGTGTCTTTGGTTTCATCTGTTCTTCATAGAAATACATTTATTGCCTTGATTTTTTTGTTTTGTTTTGATTTGTTCTGTCTCAAACACTATAGATTAGATTTTCATATAATACAAAACTTCTAAGGTATATTAAAGTTTCTAATTGGGGTTTGTTTCTTAGGATCATGGCTGAGTCAAAATTCTGGAAAATTAGAGGCCCAGATTGAAAGTTTATGTAGAGAGAATGAATCTCTGAGAAAAGCAAAAGAAAGTGAGAGTGATACATTAAGAATAAAGACCAAAATTATAGAAGACCAAACTGAAACTATTAGAAAATTAAAGGATGTAAGTTTGAAATTTTCTTTTGAGAAAAGAGCAAATGTCATGTTTGAAAAACTGGGAGACTGTCAGAGTATCCAAAAATAATGTATCAGTGATTCCCAACTGCTGTGGAACTTAATATAGAAAGTCTTGTATTTCCTTTTATAATATTTATCCCATACTCTTAAAATGCTATTAGAGATTTATTAACAAATTTTATTTTTATGTTAATTTTATTGAGAAAGAAGTAGCAGCAAGACAGTTTCAAAACAGATTAGTAGGATAGTTACAAAGATTAATACATTGCATATTGTTGTCGTAGTAGTTATTCATAGTACAAGATGCAGACATGATATCTTGTCTAAGCACTATTAGTTCAAAACTTTCTTCTCATTGAACTAAGATAAAGTAGCTGTATATCTATCCTGTTTTATATATACAGATATATATATTTTTTTCACCATAAAATGGTACTTCATTTATATCCCCCTTTTTTGTTTACTTTTGTCAGAGACACGTATTCCATTGCCATTCATATATTGTAGGTGCATGAATTCAGCAAAGTAATCCAATATAGTCCAGTAGTCTATAATAGTAGTGTGTTATCCGCATGTATATGGAATTTTATTATAGCTTTTACATAACTAGAACTATTGGGGGATCAGTTAGCAAAATTAACATTTTTGTTTCAAATACTCTTAAATATCAATTTGTTAAATCATATTTAATCAAAGTGAAATATTTAGGATTAACAAAAACAAATATTATTTTCTAAAAGTGTCTGCAGGAAAAAGATGAACAAATCAAAATATTGCAAGAAAAGATGACTGAAATAGAAAAGTGTGCTCAACAACAACTCGATGAAAAATGTTTACAGCTGGATAATACAATAGAAAAACTTGAAAAGCACAACGAAAGAAGGGAAAAAATGAAGCAACAGTTAAAAGCAAAGGAATTAGAACTTGAAGAAATAAGAAAAGCTTACAGGTATTTTACAGTATTTTCCACAAATAAGAAAAATGTGGCTTAATAATTTCACATAACTGATTTACTTTTGAAATTATTTTTCATAATAGTACACTTAATCAGAAATGGCATGATAAAGGAGAGCTTCTAAGTCATCTTGAAACACAAGTAAAAGAAGTAAAAGAGAAATTTGAAAACAAGGAAAGGAAACTTAAAGCAGAAAGGGACAAAAGTATTGAAATACAAAAGTAAGTATTAAGATCTAAAGGATGTGAGATCTCTAAAAATTGTTGAATTGTGATGGGTGAAATATTTAAACAAACAGGTACCAAAGTGGAAGGGACAAGCGAGGCATGGTGGTGTGCACTATGATCCCAGCACTCAGAAGGCTGTGGCAGAAAGAGACCATGAGTTCAAAGCCAGCCTAAACTACATAGCAATCCCCTGCATCAAAAGAAGTGTCAAAAAATATGAGGAACATACTTGCCAAAAATTTTTATAAAATTTAAATAATAATTCCTTTCTTTGTTAGACTAAAAAATGACATTTATATGCATAGTATAAATTTATAAATATGAGTTATATGAATTAAATAATTTGTAGACTAGTGCTTCACACATAGTAATTGCTTTTTGCTTTTCTTATGTTATTGTTTTAAAACTGTCTGAGTGACAGTAGTTAATTCCGTATTTGGTGTGCTCCATAAGAGGCAGAAGCAATTGCACATAGCAGTCAGCCTTCACCAGCTGAAGATGAGAGCTGATTTTTAAAGAGATACTGCCATTCTTGTGTGCATTCTGCAGGTACTCAAGAGGATATAAGCTTTTACTTTGTTCTCTGTATAAGTAGCCCTGTTAAAATACTTCATAAAATTATAAGAAATTCCTTGACATTAGATAATACAGTTTAATAATCAGTTCTCATATCACAGCACAGAGAGGAAACTGGAGAATATGGCCCAGCAGCATAAGCACCTGCCTGGCAAGCACAGGTCCCAAGTTCAATCCTGGTACTATAAGGGGAAAAAAAGTTATTTTTTCAAGATACAGAGTGGTAAGCAAGGTGGCACATATCCATCATCACACCACTCAAAAAGCTGAGATGGGACAGTTACCACAAATTTGAGGCCAGCCTAGACTACCTAGAGAGGCCCTGCCTCAAAAAATAACAAACAAAAAAAGATGGTAGTATCAGTTACATGACATATGGCAATCCTCTCCACTACCCCCTTTAAAGCCACTCATACACAGATCCTGCACATGTATGTGGAGGTTTGTTCATTTTTTGCTCTGCTTTGTTTTTTAAAGGGATGCAATTGAAAAGCTTCACAGTATGGATGATGCCTTTAAAAAACAAGTAGGTGCAATTATTGAAGCTCATCAAGCTGAAATAGTACAACTGACAAGTGAAAAGCAGAAATGCATTGATTCTGCAAATTTGAAGGTACTATAAATAAAATTCACTCTAATAACCAGTGTTAATTGGTTATAGCTAAGTAAATTAGATCTTTGGCAGTTACAAAGAGGCAAAGCCAATGTGATTTTGCAACCTAATAGATGTGAGGGATGTTTTGAATATCCTGAAAACAGGCTTATTAATACGTAGGTTAGTGCAAAACATAATTCTACTAAAGCCAGAATTGTAAGTTTGATCCTAATGTGTATATTCCCTATACTATCTAGATAAATATTTTAATTCTCTAACCAATCTTAAATGGAAATTCTTTTGGTTAGACATAAATGAGGTGATAATATGAATCTATTAAATATAATCCATAAAAATGGATTATAAAACCATTATCAAAGAAGTTCTTTATTATTAGGTTTTAACACTATTCTATCATCTTGATAATGTTGCTAATGAGTTTTAGGTAAGGCTAAAGCAAAGGCAATATCTGAATCACCTGTGAAGCTTTTTTATAAAAAAAAGCTTACACCTAGAGACTTGTACACCTGGATTAAGTACAAGTGTTTTTTAAAATCCCATAGTTGGTTCTGGTGTGACCCCTGTGTTGAGATCCAGTATATATGGACATAGTTGTGAATCTCCTTCCTGGAATTTGAAGTTTCAGTAAAAAACTAAGGTATCTAAACAATATTCATAAATGAGGAACTGGAAAGAATTAGGGTTTTGTTCCTATTTTAACTCCAGCTAATTTATTCTATTTGTATTGCTGAAATATTATCACAAAAGCATATATGTATATACATGTATATGTTGTAGAATGATGGCTTATGTTATTGATTGTATAAAAATAATTTAGTTCAGGCAACACTTAAAAATATTTATTGTAGGGGCCAGGGAGATGGCTCAATGGAATGAACATCTCCCTGGCAAGTGCAAGGGCCTGAGTTCAAACCCCGATTCTGAAAAAAAAAAAAAAAAAAAAAAATCTGTTCATTAGGGGCTGGAGAGATGGCTCAGTGGAATAAGTGCTTCCCTGGCAAGCACAAGGGTCTGAGTTCAATCCCTGGTTCTGCCAAAAAAAAAATATATATATATTTATTGTATTCTTTACATAAAATTTGACAAAGTTTTCTTCACATATAGTACCAATGTCAGAGAAACAAAACTTGGTTTTGAAAATTGAGAGCTTTTGTCTAATATTTTAAACTAAGAATAGTAGAATAAAGTGTTACTTCTACAAAAAAAAAAAAAAAAAAAATGGAGGGGCCGGGGAGATGGCTCAGTAGAAAAAGCACTTGCCCAGCAAGCACAAGGGCCTGAGTTCAATCCCCAGTTCCACCAAGAAAAAACAAAAAAGAGTTGTGCTGCATGTAAAATCTAAAGTGCTGTGTTGAAATAAAATTACCTTAGGACTCCATGCAAAGATAAAGAATGAATAACATTTTAGAAGTAACCACAATGAGTAAAGATTTTCCCCAGAATTATTTTTATTTCAAGTCAATAGATATTTCAGGTATTTTGTCTAGTATTTACCAAGTGTGTAACAGGAATACATCAAGTAATACAAAATAAAGTTGTAAGGTAAGGCACACAGCCAAAAGGAAAATACTGAGTTCAGGGTTTGCCTTCCTGCCAACATTAAGTAATATTAAAGGGAATGGAATCCAAGTTTCAATGTGATAATCCATTTTGTAAGGGCAGAGAATGATGAGGCATCACAGAGGTGACAGTTTGGAGTAGAACAATAGTTTTCTAAGCAAAAAAAAAGGGCTTTAGAAACTTGCATTAGAGATTAGGAATAAGGTGAATAGAAAAGGATAGTCATATTGATGGTGTTGAGGTGTTTGCAGGCAAGAGATTTTCAAGCTAAAGTTAACATTGCCAAATGCAGAGATTGTAAAAGAACATAAATCATAAAAAGATCTCTCAAAAAGAGCTAGGCGTGGTGATGTGTACCTGGAATGACATAGAGGCAGAGAGAGGAGGATTGCAAGTTCGAGGCCAGCCTGGGCAACTGACTCTCAAAAGATGTAGCTTAGTACTCCTTTGGTTCAATTCTCAGTGGAAGAAAGGAGGGGAAGGCTGCAGTAGGGACTCCATCAAAGGGAAAGAAAACATTTTAAAATTTTGAAACTGTGTAAAGATATTGATGGGTAAAAAAATTTACAACTCTATTTACAGCAGAGAACAGTAGAAAGATTATATCAGTGTAGTACCTAGAAATTGCAGAACCTTGAGCAACTTTTCTAAGCTTTAAAACAGAATTAAAGTCAAGGATGTAGTTTAGTGGCATAAGGACCAAGCACAAGGTCCCAAGTTTGATTGCTGGTACCAAATAATAATAATGATGATGATGATGTTGATAATGATGATGATAAAAAACAGGTATGGCACATGATAAAAGATATGATATTCATAAGGAAGCATGTGTAGCCATAAAGTATATTGTCCTTTAAGATAATATACATGAAAATACTTTACATACTATATAAATGTTACTTTTCCCTATTAGCATTTGTTCATTATATTTTATGTAATTACTGCATCACAAAAAAGAATTGTTGACCTTTTTCTTTCAAAATGCATCAGAAGATATGTTTTGCTAATAAATTAAAATTAATTATTTACGTATTGATTCAGGTTCATCGAGTTGAAGAAGAAATGCGTGAACTTCTGGAAGAAACATTCAAGAACAAAAAAGCAATGGAAGAAAAAATTAAACAACTTGCATGTGCTCTAAATGAGATTCAGCAAGAAATGTGATGATTCTAAGAACAAATTTAATTGAAATGGACCAGTACACCTCTTGTAAAAATGATTAAATACTGTAACAGTAGTAACTGATATGACTTTGAAATGTCTCATTCTGTACATTTCATATTGAATATATTTTAAAAGATTTTTGATCAAGTATTTATTGTATATGTAGGTTTTTATAATAAATTGATAATTATGTATATTAGAAAAACGTATCATAATACCTAGACTTCGAACACTTTCTTGTTTTTGTGCTATACATTGTTTGATAATTACATATTTGCTTACTGATTTGTAAACAAAGATTAGTACTTTGCCTATGAGAGCAAGTGTTTTAATCATTGTTGTTCATCTTATTGTGTCATGAAGAGCTAATTATATTTATTGGTTGTCCTTTAGCTGATGTAGCTCTCTATTCTTTCAAAGTGCTTATGAGATGTAGACAAAAAAATTTGTTATCTGTATGATAAAAGATAAGGCATCCTTAAGAAAGCATGTGTAGCCATCTCCACATCGCTCATAATTTTCCCTTTTTTATAATATACATAGCATTTCATTAAAGATTACATTTAAGGTCTTATAAACAAGTGTCTGTTCCAGAAAAAAATCACTACTTTTGGGTTTTTGCTTTTTTTTTTTTTTAACCATCCTCCTGCCCCAGCCTCCCAAGCATAGGAATTATAGGCATGTACCATCACACCGGCACAAGTTCCTTTTTCCCTTTTAATCACAATATATGAAGAAAATTCTGATTTCACAGTGGAAACTCACTTTTCATATCAGATCATCTATTGCTTTTTACTTTTATCATCCTTTTTTTTAATGTAGTAGTGCAGAGTCTCACTACGCAGCTCAGACTTGTCGTAGATCCTCCTGTTTTCACCCTCCCCAGCTCCGGGATTACCGCTGTGTACGACCACCCCTGTGTCACTGGGTGGCCAGCTCACCCAGTCTTGGTGGTGGGCTGGTGGCTGGAGGCTGGCTCAGTGCACCCAAGGGTGTGGCCGGCGCAGCATATGGCGCCAGGGATGGAACCCCCAGTCCCTATGCTTGCTTAAGCAGGCCTCTTAATGCTGTGTATGTAAAAATGGAAGTCTAGGTGCTATGCCCCTTAGTGTTTCTAAGTGGAAGAAAGTGTGACACCTCTTCCCCCACCCCCACCAGGGCCTCATGCACACTGGGCAAGCACACCACCACTGAGCTGCACACATCCCAGCCCTCACTACATTTCTTTTTAATTTATAACAAACTAAATTTTAAAAGTAAATGAAATTTAAAAATGTAGGTGCATCTAAAGAGACAGTCTAATTTCATTGCATGCCAGGTAGAGTAACACACACCTATATGCACAGCACCTAGAAGGCTGAGACAAGAGGCTCACTGAGTTCAAAGCCAAACATGGTGAGACCCTGACTCAATAATAATTTCATTGTAAGTAAGCTTCATACGAAAATCAGTGGAACATCAACTTAGATAACCTAAGAATCATGTCTAGACATGTTATTGCCTGTTGGAAAACTTGAGAAAATCTTAAATAGATTTAAGAAAATATCACTTGTTTTACAAAAGAACCACAATACAAATGCCGAAGCCTTGTCAGACACAGTACAAGCGTGAAATCAATGGATGATGTGCTATACTTGAAGAAAATGAATTACTGACTAAAAATTCTCCATCTGCCAAAACTATTTTTGTTGTTTGAAACAACTGTTGTGTAGTTCTGGCAGGCTTGGACTCACTATGTAGCCCAGGCTGGCCTCAAACTCATGGCAATCCTCCTGCCTCAGCCTCCTTAGTACCAGTATTACAGGTATATGCCACCATTCTTGGCCAAAACTATTCTTAAAGACATTCTTGGAAAATATATTGCTAGCTAATATGCTTTAAGAAAACTGTTAAAGAAAATTCTGAGTACAAATGATACTTGGTAATCAATCTACTGAAAGAAATGTGTTTTTTTTCCCCCCATGGCAAAAGAAAGTCATTATCACCTTGTATTTTTATGTTTATTTGGTGTTAGGCACTAAGCAAGCTTATTTTCATCTGCTCCTCATCAGGAGATGTAGCATTTCCCCAAGATGGGCAGTTTGTCAAGGTCCTCATCCCTTGTTTTTTTTTTTTCAGAACTGGGGATTGAACTCAGGCCCTTGCACTTGACAGGGAAGCGCTTATTCCACTGAGCCATCTCCCTGAGCCCTATCAAAACAGGCTAAATTCCTGCTGATGGCAGCCAGAAGTTTCTTTTATCCTTCTGTCAGATGTGTGACAGAAGCTCCATCTGCCCTGAGAAAAGCTGGCTCAACACACTGGAAGCCCAGTTATCGTGGCCTTGGCTCAGTGAAGTTTCCCACTGGGAGAGAGAAGCCTTGGGAGATTAAGAGACAACCTACCACCCCACCTAGCACCTACAGCAGTGCCTGAGGAGATTTTGACTAATAACCAGGAGCAAAAGCTCTCCACAAAAGGAAATAAATAGTATATATGAAGCAAAATGGAGGGAAATTCAAGCTATGCTTACCCCAAAAGATGCAATTTTTATTTCATTTATTGAGTGGAAAGCACTTAATAAGAAGTTGGTAGCTCCACAAACAACCATCCAGCTTACCAGACAAATCCTGAAAGAGAATGAGCATTTTTCTGAGGGTAAAAAACCTCAAAGACCAGATATGACTATGTAATGACTGAATTTAATTCAGACATCAGCCCCAGAATTATGTCAAAAACACTAGAGCAAATAACTAGCAGTGAATGGGGCCTGACCACTAGAGACAGAGACCGTCAGGAACTGCACTAGGGCTGGCTCATAGCCCAGTGGTAAGGCACTTGGTTACCATGTGCTGGGGCCTGGGTTTTTTATCCTAGGACTACAGAAAGGAAAAACTCATCCAAGGTAAACTGCATTCTTGATTCTGCACCAGTTAAGCATGAACATAAAAATTTTACTGATTAACACGGAAAGTAAATCTGGCTAAGTAAATACATTTTAAAAACAAAAGAATTCTATACTTGCTTTCTTATCAGCTTAATACACAGAAGTAAAAATAAATGAGTAGCTATAAAAATGTATGCTTGGGTTTGAATATGTATAGGCAATATCACAAAAAGAGGGAATAGACAGGTTAAACAGGAACATTTCTGTAATATTGAACTTTATGTTAATCTGTTGTGTATTATGACATGAACATGATAAATCCTTGAGCAATCATTAAAAAATTAAAGGAAGCTTTTCATCTTCCAGTTCCAGGTGCTTGGCCACTACGGTTTACAGTGCAGTTGTGGCCAAGTCCAAGAACCACACCACACACAACCAGTCCTGAAAATGGCACAGAAATGGCATCAAGAAACCTCGGTCACAGAGATACAAATCTCTGATAGGGGTGGATCCCAAATTCCTTAGGAACATGCATTTTGCCAAGAAGCACAACAAGGAAGTCTTCAAGAAAACTCAAGCAAACAATGCCAAGGCCATGAGTGCACATACCCAGGCTATCAAGGCCCTTGTCAAGCCCAAGGTCATTCCATGGGAGTAAACGGCAGGCTGGCTCTACTCGCCTATATTGCCCACCCCAAGCTTGGGAAGTGTATCTGTGCCCGCATTGCCAAGGGTCACAGGGCTTGCTGACCGAAGGCCCAGGCTCCAGCTAAGGCCCAGGCTCCAGCGTCTGCTCCAGCCCAGGCCCCCAAAGGTGCCCAGGCCCCCGTGAAGGCTCCACAGTAAAAGTCTCCTATCTGCTGATTGTAAGAACAGAAGGACTGGTGTGACCCCTGGGGTGCCATCTGTGGGGGGCTGGTGTCCTCCTGTGTTCTTTGTACAAATAAACATGAGGCAGAAAAAAAAAAGGAAATTAAAGGAATTAAAATGTCATTAGAAAATGTCCATGTAATGTGAAAAAAAAGAAATAGAACATTTTTTTAAAACATGGCAGATACAAGATACATAAAATGACTGAATTAAGTATATATAAATAATTATATTGTATTTGGGTGTGGTGGTACACATCAGTAATCCCAGGAGCACTTGGGAGGCTAAGACAGGAGGAGGGCTGTGAGTTTTCAAGGTCAAGTTTTCAAGGTCAACAAGGTTATAACTACATTATGAATGAAATAATCCAATCAATAGGCAAAAATAGACATCAAAGCAGTATCCACCTATACTTTCTATAAGAGAAACATTCAGTTTTAATATATAGCAAATGTGGAAAATAAAAAGGATGGAAAAAGATAATGCAAAAGAAACCAAAAGAAATTCACCAAGAAAGGAAAATAATTTAAATATATATGCACCACTACTTTGAAGATAGCAATGTGTAATATATTAACCATTGTAAATTTCCTAATATCTTGTTTTGAAATCTGTATCATTGTTTTTTCATATATATATATTTTATTTAGCAAAAACTATTTGAGATAAAGGAGCTAAATATAAATAGAATCTTAGGAGAGGACTTTAATGCCCGATGCCCACAGGTCAGTCAGACTAAAATGAAAGAAATATTAGAGTTGAACCAAAGCATAGAACAAATTGATTAAATATGTATCTATAGACTATTTCATCCAAGAATGTATATTCTCATCTGTCCATGGAACTTTCTCCAAAGTAGGCCCAATTTTAAGACATAAAGCATGTCTCAATAAATACAATACAATTTAAACAATATCTTTCAACTTCTCAGATCACAAAGGCCTCAAAATGAAAAGCAATCTTGGCTAACAATAGCAAAGTAAAAAGCCTTACAATTCCATATTTGAAGTTATACTACAAAGTTTCTGTGATTAAAGCAATACTAGCACAAAAACAGGTATTTTATTAAATATTGTAGAATGGAGGAAACAGAAACAATCCTAGGCACATTCATTTATTTGATCTTTCACAAGAGACCAAAAACATACAATGTATGGAAGATAGCCTCTTTAATAAGTAGTGCTGGGAGAATTATCATTCATCTCATCATGTACTAAATGAAAATAAAAATGGATAAAAGACCTAAATTTAAAGACAGAAACAATCTGCTGGAAGACAAAATAAGAAAAGCTTTTGAATATATGGACATAAGCAAAGACTTTCTAAACAGAACTCCAATTTCATAATAAATAATACCAAGGATCAACAAATAGGATCTTATCAAAGTAAAGGGCTTCTGCACAGTAAAAGAAGCAACCAACAGAGTAAAGAGACAGTTACAGGATGGAAAAATATTATTTCAGCTATTCCTCAAAGGAATAATATCTAGACTATATAAAGTACTAAAGAAATTAGCCTCCCCACCTCTGTAAATAAAAGACTCAATCCAAAGAAAAGGGTAACAAAATGAATAGATGCTTCTCAGAAGATATGCAGGTGGTCAAGAAATACCTGAAAAATGTTCAGTATCTCTGGCCATTAGAGAAATGTTAATTAAAACAAAACAATGCTGAGATTCTAATTTCTTTCAACTAACATCAAGAAACCAAACAATAACAAATGCTAGCAATGCTAGAGGGAGAAAGGAAGTCTTGTAAATTGTTGGTGGAAATGTAAACAAATGCAACCATCGTGGAAATCAATTTGGAGATTCCTTTAAAAACTAAAAGTTCCATTTCATTCTCCTATAGCCCTTCCAACTATCTTCTCAAAAGTTAAAATTATCATATTATAGGGATATCTTCATACTCATGTTTATAGCAGTACAATTCATAATAGTTAAATCTAAAAAATGGCCTACATGCCTATCAATTGATAAGGGGTAAAGCAGACATGAAATTTACATTCAATGGAGTAATACTGTGAGCCACAAAGAAGAAAAAATGTGAGTCACAAAATAATAGATGCAACTTGAGGCCATATTAAGTGAAATAAATCAAACTCACAACTTTAATCTCACAATTTAAATATTGCATGGTTTCCATAAGAACCCCTAAATATAAATAAGGAGCAAAATAAAAGACAATGAAAAATTGAAAGATGGGTCTTTTGCAAAGGGGAACAGCACCAAAGGATGGAAGTGCAGAGTATGGAGGGAGAAAAGAGGAAGAGGACAGGAACAGAATCAGGATGTGTTACAGATTTACCAGCTTCCCATGAGACATGAAGTCTATATAGATTGCAAAGAGATGCCAGGGAAAGTAACAATATAATTAGAACCCTAGAAACTACCATCTAACTTAAAGAACTAAAATGATTTATAAATGTGTGTGCATTTTGCCTATTTCTTCCTCAGTTATCTACTATAAGAGTTCTGTTGTATCATTTCCTACTCATTTATAATGAAAATATGTATTGTATGTGTACCCTAAACAATTTGTGTGTCGTTTGGTATTTTAGAAAATCCCTCTTTTTTAATACTTTAGAAAAGAATCAAGGCCGGGCATGGTGGCGCATGCCTGTAATTCCAGCACTCGGGAGGCTGAGGCAGGAGGACTGTTGTGAGTTCAAGACTAGCCTGAGCTACAAAATGAGCTTAAGGCCAGCCTGAACTGCATAGTGAGACTCTGTGTCAAAAAAAGACAAAAAATAAAAATAAATAAAAAAAGAAAAGAAACAGTAATCATACTTAGTAACTAAAATCTTGAATAATATAACAGAGCCTTACAAGTTTGCTACCTCCTCCATTTTCTATAAAACTCACCCACATTACCTCTAACATTTATCCATTGTCCTGGCCAACTTGCTGGGCAGGACAGCAAGAGCCTGGCACCAGATGACATCGCACTGTCCAGAAACACTCTCCCCTGCCACTCAGTCCCCTGTGCCACTGTTTGCTCTTGAGGGTGCTATGGATTTCATCTCATTTTGAGGGGGTTTTGTCAGTTTTTCAATTTCACCTTCATATCACAGTTTTTGTTGGCAATATACCTATCTTCTTTATATATTTTATTTTCTTATTGAGTGTCAAGAAAAACTTTTGAGGGATTGCCAGTTTATTTTTTAGAACTTTTGTTTTATTAAAAAACACAATTTCAAAACCAAACAGGAGAATAACAATAATTAACACATTGTGTATTATTATCTTCAAAGTACTTACTCAGTTATAGATATGGTCATACAAAATTCTCCAAATCATATTATCACAAACCTTTCTTCAAACAAACTTAGAGAAACTAGTAGTATAACTAGTTTTTTTTTTCCTTTTCTTTCTGTTCCCTTTCTCTCCACCCTAGTTCTTCTTTCCTTTTAAACAATTTCTTCCCATCCCATAATATTGTTGCAGAAACTGGATGCAAAATGGGTTGTACCAGGGAGTTACAAGGAGTCAGAAGGCAACTTTTATTAATGCAGGTGGGCTGATGGGACCTGAGTCCAAATCAATAGCGCTGGCTTATACAGCAACTTACATACGTTTTGTAAGCAGGGAGTACAAAGTCAATAAAGGGTTAATATATAATTGGTTGCATAGACTGAGTCATATGTTGTCAGACAGATGTGTCCAGGGCAGGTCTTAATTGGAGGGAGTGATTTATCATGAAGTAAGTCAGGGTTCTGGACAACTAGGCAAGATAATGTGACCTTGACAAAGCAAGTCTGCCTGGCGTGGATAGTCTTTAAGTAAGCTAGCAAGTTGGTCAGATAGAGCTAGGTCAGTCTTTGAGTTGCAGCTGGTTGAATCTGACAGCCCAATTATGAAGCTATCATTTAAAACTTTTCCCACTACAGTATGTATTCTACATTTTGGACCTTATTTATTCTTTCGGTTTCTTACACCAAGGAGACAATATGATGTTTACATATGTGAGTCCAATTTATTTCACTTACGAATATGGTCTCAAGTTGTAGCTGTTTACCTATGAAAGTCACAAGTTTATCCTTCTTTTTGACTGAATAGTTTTACATTGCATAGAAAGTAGCACATCTTTTTTATCCATTCCTTGGTTGATGGACACAGAGATAGCTTCCAAGATTTAGCTATTACAAATTGTGCTGCTATAAACATGAGTGTATTGCCTAGAGCCCGGGAGTCAAAGCCAGTTCCCATCCTAGTTCTGTCCCGCAGTTGCCTGCTTCTTCTTTTCTTCTAACATGACAGATGCCGCTGTGTCCTTTACCAAGGACTTCCTGGCAGGTGGAGTGGCCACAGCCATCTCCAAGACTGCGGTAGCGCCCATCAAGAGGGTCAAGTTGCTGCTGCAGGTGCAACATGCCAGCAAGCAGATCACTACAGATAAGCAGCACAATGGGCATTATAGACTGTGTGGTTCGAATCCCCAAGGAGCAGGGAGTCCTGTCTCTCTGGAGTGGTAACCTAGCTAACATCATCAGGTACATCCCTACCCAGGCTCTCAACTTTGCCTTCAAAGATAGATACAAGCAGATCTTCCTGGGTGGTGTGGATAAGAGGACTCAGTTTTGGAGCTATTTTGCAGGGCACCTGGCATCAGGAGGTGCCGCAGGGGCCACATCCTTGTGCTTTGTGTACCCTCTTGATTTTGCCCATACTCATCTAGCAGCCAATGTGGGTAAAGCTGGAGCTGAAGGAGAATTCAAAGGCCTTGGTGACTGCCTGGTTAAAATCTACAAATCTGATGGGATTAAGGGCCTGTATCAAGGCTTTCATGTGTCCAAGCAGGGTATTATCATCTACTGAGCTGCCTACTTTGGTATATATGTCACTGCAGAGAGAATGCTTTCAGACCCCAAAAACACAACATCATCAGATGGATGATTGCACAGCCTGTCACCACCATGGCCGGCCTGACTTCTTATCCATTTGACACCATCTGCTGCTACATGATGATGCAGTCAGGGCGAAAAGGAAATGACATCATGTACACAGTCACAGTTGACTGCTGGAGGAATATCGCTTGTGATGAAGGTGGCAAAGTTTTTTTTCAAGGGTGCATGGTCCAGTGTTCTTCGAGGCATGGGTGGTGCTTTTGTGCTTGTCTTATATGATGAAATCAAGAAGTACACCTAAGTTGTTTCCCAAGTTTCTCCTGTGATTAGGTGAGTTGTATTATATAACAGATCTTGAGCATTCCGAACAGACACTACTATCTGCTTGTCCTGGCAACTCAGTACTGGTTGACCATGGGAAGCAATAATACTCCTCTGACCAGTTTTATCTTAAAGCCATTTCTATGATAATGGGACTCAATTATATTTTTTATTTCAGTCACTACTGATAACAAATTTGAAATAATTATTTAAAACAGAAAAAAAAAAAAAAAACATGAGTGTATTTATGAGTGTGCTATGACGTTTTTTAATTCTTCTAGGGAAGATGCCCAGAAGAAAAATATCCATGTTAAGTGGAATTCCTAATTCTAATTTTTTGAGGACTATCCATACTGACTTCCACAGTAGATGTACCATCTAAACTCCCTCCTAACAGTGGAGAAGGGTTCCTTTTTCCCCATATCCCCTATAGCATTTGTTATTGGTTGATTTGCTGATAATAAGCATGCTTTCTGGAGTGAGTTACATTCACATTAATTTGCATCTCTTCAATGACCAATGATTTTGAACATTTTCTCATATATTTACTTTAATCTGCTGAGTTATTTGGCTGGCCCTCTTTTCCTTTTCTCTTTTTTAATCTTTAAGTGGTGGGGAAAAAGAGAACTTGACTTGTGCTTTCATGTATTCTGGTACCGGGAGATTGAACTCAGGATTATGCACTTTCCAGGTAGGCATTTACACCACTGAGCCATATCCCCGGCCCCTTTGAGTTGTAGTTTCAAAGTCTGACAGGCCCTTCCCCTTTTCTTTTCAAGGCCAATTTACATTTATTTGCTGATAATTATGGAAAACATACTGCAAACACAGTAGAAGTTAAACAGTCTGTTTGTTAGGTGGAGTCATTCCTTGCCAACAACTGTCAGTGGTCTGTGAAAAGTTGAGACCGCAGCTCTGCGCAAACAGTAAGTAGGTAGGCCTGGTCCTTCTGGCCTCTGGCAACCGAGGAACTACTCATTGGTCTCATACTTGTGTTTGATATGTTTCCACAGCTTCCCATCACTGATGTGCTCATAGATTGTGTCTGTGCCTTGATCAAAAATGTGCTTGAAGAACACAACACCCACAGCAATGATGAGGGCAAAGGTGGAAGTCCTGCAAAACCCACGCAGTACAACCTCTAAGTAAGAGTCAGAGCAGCCATGTTTCCTTACTGCTAACTTCCCCACTCCCTTCCTCTTTTCAACGTTAACAATACTTGTCATTTTGTGAACATCACTCAATTTATAAAATAAGTGTTCCTTCCTTTTTTAAAGAATATTATATACATAAGCTTTGAACTTTTAGAGCAAAACTTTTGCAATGAACAGTTGGCAGAAGTCTACAAGAATAATATGGTTTAATTTTATCAGCTAAGAGATGAATAACTGTAAAATTTCAATTACAACTATTGGATAAATTAATAACATTTATAAATCAGTGCTATGGTTTGTGTCTAGATGTTCCCCCCCGCCAAAGTCATGCAATCATGGGGTAGACTTCTGTGATTAATTTGTGATTAATTCATGATCCAATGCTAGGATTCTGGGTGTGAGTGCTACACCTGCCTTGGGGCAGACAGCCTCCACACAACACAAGAGAGGGAAAACACTTGTTCTCTTCCACTGCTCCTCCCTTTTTGCTTTTGGTGTCTTCTGCCATGATGAACTGCTGGCCCCTGCCATGTGCCATCCTGCCTTAGAAACAGCCAAATATGGACTGTCTCCCAGTTGCTCTTCTCTCATTGCTGGGACAAATATCAAACACCCAAAATGAAGGAAGGAAAGGCTTATTTAACTTACAGATACTGGAGGTTTCAGTGCACACTCTACTGGCTCCAAGGCAGAGTGGCACCTGGCAGAGAACAACCTTTCACAGTGGTTGCAAAGATCAAGGGAACAAAGGGAGAAGCAGCAGGTGCAGCAGCTAGAGAGCCTCTCTCCCTTCATACTGTAATGCAAATTACCCACCTTGTGGTCAGGATGTAGCACTCATGCCCATAATCACAGCATTGTATCAAGAATTAATCACAAACTCCACAAGCTGTCTCATGGCAGCATGAGACTCTGGGGACACCTAGACACAAACCATCATATTCTGGCCCTGGATCCCCAAAGACTCATACTTCCCTTTATGCAAAAGGCATTCTAATCCAGCTGTAAGAGTTACCAAAGTCTTAATAGCTTCAGTATTGCTGGAAAGTCCAAGTCCCAAGTCTCTTCCAAGATCAAAGCTCCTGTACAAATGAAAAGTTGAACATTTTCCAACATTCAATGGCTCAAGATAAACATTATCATTCTAAAAGGTACACAGCTGGACCAAGCAGTGGGACCCAAGCAAGTCCAAAATCCAGAAAGGTTGGGGCTTGGGAAATGGTTCACTAGAATAAGCGCTTTCCTAGCAAGCGTAAGGGCCTGAGTTCAATTCCCAGTTCCACCAAAAAAACAAAACAAAATCCAGAAAGGCAAACATTAAGTCTGTGGTTCCATGGGGATCATCAAAGCAATCTGTGGCAAACTGTGAGCTCCATGTGGCTCCAGCTGTATGGCTTTGCTGCTGGCTTTAGCTCCCATGGCTTCTCTCTCAGACCTGCTTTGCTCTTTGCTTGCAGCTTTTCTTGGATGACCTACAATCCTGGCTTTTTCAAACTTCTGGGGCTTCACTAAACAGGCTTTTCATTCACAATTTTACATACTGCCCTCCCAGGGGCACACTGCCTGGCCTCCAGGCCTTTTGAAATCTAGCTGGAAGCCTTAACCTCAGATTGCCTGTATTCTGCAAGTGCCTAAAACCAATGCCACATGGATGATGCCAAGGTCTGCTGCCAGTGGGAAGAGTAGCCAGGCTTTCTTCCTCTTGAATGGAAGGGTACAGTTTCTGGTACACTGAGCACTTTGACCCTGATTCCAAGGAAAAATTAGTACATGCCGGCACCATTCTAAAACCTGATGTGGCCACCACTGCCTTCCTGGAACCTGGTACTCTGCGGCTTTCTCTCCAAGGCAAAGTCCCTTACCCTTGCTGTTTTGAGGCTGCCACCTCCAGTGAAGCCATCAGGCCATGCTCTACATTCTCTTGTACCCTGTTGGCAATGGAGATCCTCTGATATATCTTTTCATTCCACAGCTTTATTGGAACTTCCTTTCTGGCCAAACTTACAACATTTTAAATCATCCTGCTGAGCTCTTTGTTGCTGATTCTCAGCATACATCTGACTAAAAGCCCCCAACAACAACCAGTGCACTGCCTCAATATTCGACTGCTTTGAGCTTTCATTGGCAAGATTAAGCAGTCCATCATGCAAAGTTAAGCAGTCTCAGGCAAAATCTCTAGACTTAAGCAAAATGCAGACAAACTTTCTGCCAAGCTAAAACATACATCATCTGTACTCCAACAACCAATGCAGTCTTTCTTCCCAGAAGAAACCTCCCCAGCCTGGTCTTTACAGGAAGGATTTCTAATGGCATTCTGGTCTTCTGAGCTCTGACCAGAATCTCCCATATAAAACAGCCAAGGCATTCCAGGATTTCTCTTCCAGGTGACATCTCTGAACCTCTCCTATCTCTGCCAATAAGCCAGTTCCAAAAGCTTATAATCCACATAGTCAGAAAGTCACAGTAAATACCCCACTCTTACAAAACCAAATTCTGTCTCAGTCATTCATCTCTCTTGTTTGGGACAAATACCCAACACTCAACATGAAGGAAGGAAAGGTTTATTTAGCTCACAGCTACTAGAGGTAGCTGTCTCCAAGGCAGAGAGGTACATGGCAGACAACAACCTTTCATGGTGGCAGCAAAGAGCAAGGGAGCAAAGAGAAGCAGCAGCTGCAGCAGCTAGGGAATCTCTTTCACCTCATATTGTAATGCAAATTACCCACCCCAGGGCTAGGGTGTAGCATTCACATCTGCAATCCCAGCATTGCTTCAAGAATCAATCACAAACTCCAGAAGCTGCCCCATGACTGCCTGAGGCTTTGTGGGAACAGCCAGACACAAACACAAACCCTAACTGTGTGAAACCTCCACAAACTGTGAGCTAAATAAACCTTTCCTTCTTTAATTTTGGGTGTCAGATATTTATTTTTTCCTGCAATGAGAGGAAAGTAACTGAGACAATCCAGGTGTGATTAGTTCTGCTTTCATAAATTATGGCATGTCTTCACACAACACAGACTATGGGTTTCATATATCAGTTTTACTTAAAATTCTCTGACTTTCAAAAATAAGTTTAGCTACAACTTAAAGAATATAGTAAAATAACTTATTTTCTGATTATGTTTATTTAAAAATTTTTGAACCCACATTGCTCTTAGTACTTTAAAAGAAAATCCATTATCACTTCAAGTCACCTTGTATAGCACTCGTGGTATGTGTATCAAACACCAGAGAAAGATAAATTATTGAATGGTGTACTCATTGAAGAAGTATCCCAAAATTCAAAGATAATATATATTTTTCATTTTAAATAGCACTTTTCCTCCCTGAAGAATCTAAAAACACATATTGTTTCATTTGGTAGTGAATATGGCCAACATGGCCTAGTTGCCATACATTTCCTTGGTGAGACTGAAATTTTGCTAAATAAATTACTTAACATTTTTAATAAATACATATTATGATATGAATATATGTATATAAGTAAGTTTATCTTGCCCTACAACAGAACAAGGTATGGTGAAACTGTTGTCAAAGTTAATTCTCAGATAACTTCTACCAGTATCCTGAGTTTTTGTTTTCTACTGTAGGGCTATAGATTTACTGCATTAGGGACAAATTATGTCCAATTACAAAGCTTTTTTACTTCAAATTATACTCTTTTGGTGACAAATCCCAAATTTTTCAACTATCTGAGTTGATATATAGTCTAAGTTGGCAAAGGGTTTGCATCTGAAATACAATATGTAAGTGTAGGAAATGAGGTCTTTCTGTGTGACTTATTATCTGGACAAGCTGTCATCTTATGCTTTAATACTTTGGGGACAAGTATTTTTAATCTCACTAAAATTTCAAAGAAATGTTTCCAGCACTGTTTATAGGGGGAGAGTTACCCAGCCACTCGGGTTTTCTCAAAGATCTTAATAGGGCTCAGGGAGATGGCTCAGTGGAATAAGCACTTCCCTGGCAAGCACAAGGGCCTGAGTTCAATTCCTGGTTCAACCGAAAAGAAAAAAATAAGATCTTAATAGCTTGCAGTTTCATGAGATGTTTGACCATAATTCGCCATCCTATTTTATCTACAAGAGTAGACACAGAGGGATGGTGCATGATAAGTAAATAAAAGCTTTCACTGTATTTTATTTAATTATTTTTATTATAATAAACTTGGATTTCTTGTTCTTGCATTTGAGTATATAAGCTTTCCACATCTACTGAAGTTCAAACCCTATAGTTCCAATCAAAACATGAATTTAAAGCAAGTAAAAAATAAAATTTTTATTGTGATTTTTTTAAAAAAATATGGCAAGTAATTTTGTTAAATTTCAAAAAGTTTCAGAAATATTAAAAATAATTTTGAAAAAAAAAACTTTTGAAGTGAGACAGTGGCACATGCCTGTTATTTCAACACTTGGAAGACTGATGCAGAACGATTGCTGGAAGTTTGTGGGCAGCCCAGGCTACACAGTGAGTTCAAGGCCAACTTGACTATGTAGCAAGACCCTGTCTCAAAAACAACACAGACATACTTACTTTTTAATTATCAGGCTCTGATCTTTTGCAGTTTACAGGGAAAAGATATTTCATAATTCTCTTCAGCATTTCCCAAAGGTTAACTGTGTTCATGGGTATTAGCTGAAACTGAAAAATGTAGGTGCCCAGAACATATTTTTATATCAGGTGCTGATTTGTTCTCTACCGTCTGAATTTAAGAATTGAATTAATGAATACAACACCAACACTGTGCATGATTTTACACCCTACATCTGGGAACCATTGATATACGTGTTTTTTAAACCATTTCAGACAGATTTTTAAAAAAGGCTAATTGAAATGGCTGTTAATTTGTGAATATTTTCTCTTTGAACCTAAGCTAATTTGACTAAATAAAAATTTATTTGTACAAATATCAACAGAATTTTTCAAATGACCTCTTAGCATCGCTAATAGTAACATAACTGCTTTATAGAAAAATCTTTTTTTAAATGATATTAAAACATACATTCAAAATTACTGAGATACTTACCGTAAAGTAAAACTATATGGTTTAAATTGAGCTTTCCCAGAATTCATGTTGAAACTGAGCCTGAAGTGATGGTATTTGTAAGAAGGGGCCTGAGAGATAATTAGACTTAGAGTAGGCCCGAGGAAAGGGCCCTTACAAGGAGAAATCACTGACAGCTGCGTCTGTCCCAGCCGCATGAGGTCAGTGTCAAAAGCCACTGGCCTGCAAGCCTGGAAGACGCCCTCCCACAACCCAACCATTTTTGGCCCTCTAACTTGGGGTTGGGGCATCCAAAACTACAAGAACATAAATTTCTGTTATTAGGGCCAGCTTGATAGTTCAGCGGACCTAATAACAGAAAGCGCCTGCTTAGGCAGAGCTCAGCAGCTGGGGTTCGATTGGCATAACATGCTGGCCCGGCCCAGGGGGCTCGCTGAGATGGCGAAGGAGAGCCGCATGGGGGCCTGTGCCTGTAATCCTAGCACTTGGGAGGCTGAAAATAGGAGAATCATTATGAGTCTGATCTATGTAGAGAGGTCCTGTAGACCCTACCCTAAATACAGAAGAGAAAGAAAAAAAGAACATAAATTTCTGTTATTAAAGCCACTCAGTTTAAGATACTTAATTGTAGCAGCTGAACAAACCAAAACACCAGATGTCTTTAAAATAAAAACGCCATTTTAATCAATTGTCCTTGCATATTACAGAACATTTTTTGTTCAAGTTCATTAAAACTTCCTAAGAAACAACTGAACACAAATTACAGAACTTAATTAGCAAAATTGTCGACATATAACTTAGTTAAATGTTCAAAAGTGATTGTAACTGAATTTTTCAGATTCTTATTCCCAAATTTCGTTATTGTATTGCTCTTTGTTTAAAATAAAAGCTGCCTGGTCTTCTGTTTATTAAATAAATTTCTTTGCTAGTGAATTGGAATCATTAATATTTTGATGTTAATAATTTGGTGCGGCTGTCACTTTCCACCAATTCAGTGAAACTATTTTGCTAGTTTGATATTCTAACTTAAGTAAAATCTCATAAGAAACTTTGCTCTTTAGTTGCTGCCATAATTTTCATTTGCTTAGTATGTGTTCAGTGCCAACTATATTCGAAGTGTCCTGTGATATTATTTAAAATTTTATCCTGTCAAGAATCTGCACACAAAATGAGAAAAAAAAATCTTTCTCTTACTCAGATCTGTGTAATTTCATTTACTATCAAGAGTTTAGTATATCAAGGAAGCACAAGGAATTTGTCAGCGCCTAATGTTCCATTGAATACAATATAATTGGCTAAAAGAAAGTGTTTTGTTTTGTTTTGAACTGTTTGCAGTCAGAAGATCCGTAACAAAAGGTGAGAATCTGAAGAATTTACAGCCTTTCCTGCACAAACCAGTTAATCCAGGAGTGAAGGAAAGCTTTGGAGTAACTGCTGAGCACAAAAACAGTTCTGTAATTCCATGATTTCACTTCTCTCCCCTGGTACTCCAAAGATAAGCTGTGAAATAAACACCTGGATCAAGTTCCTGAAAACTCGGATCAAGCCACTGAACAGCCTGCAAAGGATGCCAAGTCCCGAAATGAGCGAAGACAGCTGACGCCGCCCACTGACACAAAGAGGCTGAACGCTACTCTCTGAAGCTTCGCAGCCAGAACAGCCAACTAGCTTCCCGACTTGGACACTTTCGGCCGCTGGACACAGGGACCTCGCGTCCAGATGGCAGGCGTCCTTACGCCGCTGCTCTTTCCGCCCTCGCCCCTCTCCGCAGCGCGCGCGCCCGCGTCCCTCTCCCTGGGGCTGCTAAGCCCGGCTCTGGCCGCCGCAGCGCTCCCCGCCGCGCCGCCCTCCGCGCGCCTCCTCCCGACCGAAAAATGCGTTTCCTGGCAACCGCGGGCCGCGGCGTCACTTCCGGCCATTTAAACTCCGGTCCCAGCTCTCGCAGCCCGGCTCCGCGCTTCACTGCCCCTCCCCTCGGCCGTGGGCTTCCTTCCCGCGTCCCCGGGCTGGGGAGGGGGCGGAGGCCCGGCGCGCCCAGCGGCCGCGAGTCCCGAGCGGGCGTCGCGCACCTGTTGTGCCTAGGCGCCGCCACCTCCGTGCGACTCTCCGCGGCGCGGGCGCGGCGACCCGGCTGGTGGCCGCGGGTGGGCGCTGCGGCAGACGCGGGTCCGGGCGCCGGGACGCGATGGCGGCGGCGGAGCCTGCTGGCTCGGGCCAGCCGGCGCCGCAGGGACAGGGCCAGCGGCCCCAGGCGCAGTCCCCTCCGGGACAGACGCCGACCCCGCCGCCTCCACT
>PVKA01011113.1:5586-55077 GCA_004027165.1 Ctenomys sociabilis | reverse complement strand
ATGTACACATCTTCAAAAATATTCAGAGATTGTCTGAAAATCACTGGTTAGAATAGTCAGCTATTAAATATGTATTATATTTAGTGCAAACCCTTCAATAACTCACAAAACAAGCTGGAGATCTAAAAAAAAACTTCCATGGAGCATATGTTCAATATAATTCACAGTCTACTAGTAGTTTTTCTTATAACAAAATGGGATAGTTAATAGCTAGATGTTCCTCCACAGCCTCATGGACTCACAGGCTACACTTTGAGGATCCAGCCCAGTCAGGGGTGTGTCCACTGATTGTACTGGCATATTTATAGGTGTGGCTGAATGAGGGCCCTACCTTGGGTGTGGATGGCACCAACCAGTGACCCTGTAAGCTGGGTGGAATATCAAGGAAGAGAGTGAAGGGAGGTGAGCTACTTTGTGCTGCCTGGAGTGGACTCCTTCTCTTCTGCCATGTCCCCGTGGAGCCATCCCACAATAGGCTAAAACCTTTGCAGAGTGTAAACTAAAATAAATCTCCCTCTTATTTTTGGGTGGTGTCAGCTATCATGTTCCAGCAACAAGAAAAGTAACTAACGCACAAGGTAATGCATTGTATTCATTTTTGTTGTTTCTAACTAATACTATTTAATTGTATTATTTTAAAGAAACTATATATGACACAAAATTTCAGAACAAAAAGATAGCAAATTAACAATGGTTATTACATTGCATATTATTATCTTCAAAGTAGTTGCTCAGATTAGCAGATATAGGTATGTGAGATTGATCTAAGAATATAAGCACTAACTATTCCTTTCAATGAATTAAAAGAAATAAGTAGTACCATTATTTCAACATGTGTTTCTCCTTTTGTTCTTTTCTCCTTTTCCCCCATCCCAGGTCTTTTCTTTTGAGCACTTTTTCACCTTTCACAATGTCTGTTATAACTTTTAGATCTCATTCACCCTTTCATTTTCTTATGCTTGTGAGACAATATGATGTTTACACTTGTGCATCTGATTAATTTCGCTTATTATATGGTCTGTAGTTGCATCCATTTACCTATAAAAGCCTCAATTTTATCTTTATAGTTGAATAGTACTCCTTCGTATAAAAATGCCACATCATTTTTTATCCGTTCTTCGGATGATAGGCATTTGGGTCATTTCCAAGATAGAATGTCTTGCTACAGTCTTTCAAGATAATGACCACCAAGTGCAAAGTACACAGAGATTAAATATTTTATGAACATAAATTCTAACACAAGATTTCCTAATCTTTAATGGCTTGTGGGTTACACAATTAATTTAATGCAATGTAAATTACCCACTAAAATGTCTAAGTAACATTTGGTACAGTAAGGGTTTTTTTTTGTTGTTGTTTGTTTGTTTTGTGGTACTGGGGCTTGAATTCAGGCCTTTGTGCTTGCTAGGCAAGCACTTATTCTACTGAGCTATCACCCTGGCCCCTAAAACTCTATAGGTAATTTCTTTCTTTCTTCTTTTTTGGCAGAACCTGGTATTGAACTCAGGCCCTTGTGCTTGCCAGGAAAGTGCTTATGCCATTGAGCCATCTCCCCCTGTCCCTAGTACAGTAAGTTCTAATTCTTTTATGTCAAGAAGAATGAACTTAGGTAAAAAGTAATGGGAAAAGATGATGCAATGATTTCAAATAATAAGAATGTGTAGGGTCTTCCCAGAATAAAGACACATTTCTCAGAAACTTTTCCCTGGTATTCCCATTCATGAAGATCATAGAGTTTATCCGACATAGTAGTTTTTAAAACTCCTCTCTATCAACATCCTAAGTATCACTAGGACCTTTTTTGTTCTAGAAGATCTCCCACACCACGCCTCCTACTACATCAGAAAGTCTGGAAATGGGGTCTCACAATCTCTGTGTTAACAAGCTCTCTAACTTTGGAACACAAATTTGCAAGCCATAAAACTTGTCCAAACAGAGGAAAAGGAAAAGTTATTGTGATAGTCTTGTACTATCAGAATATGAAGCCAGGAGTGAAGGGAAAGGGTCCTTCCTGACAGATAAAGAATTGAATGAATTTTATTAGCAAGAAAAGATATCAGAGAGTGGAAGTAGGGACAAGGGGATTAATATTGTGACTGTAACAGAGTGCTTTTATATTCCTTTTTCACTGAGTAGCATACTGAAGTAGAAAAACCGCAACCTTTTAAATCCAAACACATTGAGTTTGGAAACCTGATTTTACCCCTTTGTGGAATAAATGGCATTTCATCTTTAGGGAGCTCTTCTTTCTCTTTTCTATAATTAGAATACTATTTTCTTCAAAGAAATGTCATGATTAGTATATAGTAAGTGCTGAATAAATTATAATTCTCAGTTATAATTACATGAGAGCTACCAATGTGAAAGAGGAACATTTTTGTGGGGTTTTTTTTGCTTGTGTGTGTGTGTGTGTGTGTGTGTGTGTGTGTGTGTGTTTATATATTCTTTCTGATCACCAGTTTCTGTATGTTAACAAAAAGTATATCAAATTGTGCTTTTTGTTGTTTCTTTATAAAGCAAGAATACTACTTGAATATTAAAAACTTTTTTATTATTGCAAACTGGCATTTCAAAAATTCTGGCTTATCTAATGAATGAGATACTAGATTTCAGAGACTTTCCTCCTGCGCTTAGAAACAGAATTTTTTTAATTTCATTTTTGTTTTTTATTTTTCCTTTTCCTTTTTAAAATTTTTTTGCTTTCTTTTTTATTTTTCCATAATTTTATTGAAGAACAAACAGCAATGAAATAGTTTCAAATCAAATTAGCAGGACAGATTCAATAATTAACACATTGCATATTATTTTCTTAGTGATTATTTGTTGTACAAGGTGCAGACACGATAGTCTATCTACAAACACTATTAGTGCAGAAGCCTCTATTCATTGAATTAAGAAATTGTAGCCGTATGCCTATCTTTTTCTTTCAAAGCTGATTTCATTAAATATAGACTGTCTTCCAAGATTATATTAAAAAGAGAAGTTTTTTGGTTACTAGATGTATCAGATCAGATAAAAATGCAGGATAACTAGTTAATTTTTTAATTCCTTTTAAATACAAGCAAGTAGTATCTTAGTATATTTACAGTATTTCATATACATATATACATATATATATTAAACATTAACTAAAACTCAAATTTAACTGATATATTTTATCTTTCAACCCCACCTGTGTGTCTACTCTGTTATCTTATGCCTCTACTCTTGACTTCAGAAACCACCTGAGTAGCTTTGCCAGCAAGTTTAATTTTCCCACAATAATAAGACAAATGCTGTCCATATCTTTAGGCTTATTTTCCACGGGTGTTGTATAGGCTATTGAGCTAAAGAAAATCTAAGATTCCTTGTTGTCAGAAATGTCCTTCTGCTTCTCAGATCACATGAGTAAAGCTACTTTATTTCCATATAACCAATAGGTTACATTTCTAAAGATTACTCACATTTTCCAACCCCTGAAAAAATGATGTAGGTGATATCATGTTTATGTATAAAATCTGATTAAGGAAAATTTGTGGCTAAATATGAGTTATTAAAACAGAGAAGCAAACAGAAATAAGTTGATTTTAATTTATAATATTCAGAGTTAAGAACTGATTTAATTAAGCAGAGATGGCAGTGAGGTTATATTAAGACACAAAAATATTCCAAAGTAGACTTAATTAGTTTGATATACATGAATTGCTAGTTTTGAAGGTCAAATGTCATCAAATATCAGAATTTCATATTGTTCAACATAATAAACCAAGTTGAAAATGCTTTGGAAATTAAAACTTGTTCTTTAAGTTTAATTTTACTTGAGATTTTTCATTTATTCCTTCACAAATAAAAAATATTTATTGCAATAAAGCACAATTAAAAGGTGAATATTTTATTTATTCTTGATGTTTATTGGAAAGCAATTATAATTCCACTTCATGGTAACAAACAAAATCAAAATACATCAGTTTCAAGAACATTAAAGTGTAAATTAGCAATTAATCCCATCACAAATCTTATAAGACATATACAGACAACTAGAAAACATTACATAGAAATTAAAACTTCCAAGAAACATTTTAAGGTGAAACACTTGCAATAACAATAATTTTAATTTTAATTAAAGAAAAATTTAATATCAATAGATAAGTAATTAAATGTAGTTCATATATACTATGGAAAACTATTCAAATGTAAAATAATACTCATAATTATTTATCACAATGCTTTATTTTTATTATCGCTTTTATTGCATACAGGGTCTCACTACACAGCTCAGACTTGCAGTGATTCTCCTGTCTCAGCCTCCGCAGAGCTGGAATTACAGTGAGTGCTACCACAACCACAAATCTGTAGTTGTGGGGCTGTCACAGTATGTGGTACATGGGATGGAATTAAGGTCCTTACACTCGCTAGGCAGGTGCTTAGACCACTCAGCTATTTCTCCAGCCCTAACATAATACTTTAATCATTCAAATAATACTTTATCATATGAGTAAACAAAAAAAGCAAAATTGCATATGTGAATTATCATCTTAAATGACTAGTACACAAAAACACCAAAAGTCTTTCAGGAAGTACACCTAAATATTATGATTACTAATGTTATTTTCCTGTATGTACCAAATTTTCTACAAAAAAAAATCTATTGTAAAAACTTGAGTAATTTTAAAAGTTCATCATTCAGAAACAATTATGTGTCAGTTACACACGTGCATTGAGCATTTGCAAGTTTCTTCTCTTCGATATATACCTGCTATGGGAAACTGTAATCACATCAAAACTGTACCTTTAGCCTAGTTCTTAGACAGAGAAAATAGGAAATACACTAAACAAATCTGTAGTGCTTACCAGTCTGGGACAGAGCCATCACAAATGACCAGCAGCCCCCTGAGTACAAAGCACACACGCACTGCTGTAGTGAGCCACTGTCAGTAATGATTGTTACCGAGCATTGCTGCAGCACAGACTGACTGCATAGAACACAATTGGAAGTTAAGCCAGGTTACATAGGGAATGTCTGTTGCACAAGCAGAGGTTTGAATGTACATACAGTCATGGGCTGAGGAGTTAGCTCAGCAGTCTAAACATCTGCCTGGTAAGTGCAAGAATCCTTGTTCAATCCCTGGTACCACATGCTCTTCTGGCCCCAGAGCCCTGGATTCACTGTACTGGCCACTGAAACCAGGCTGGTGGCACACACCTATAATCCTAGCGCTAAGGAGACTGAGACAAGAGGATCACTCTGTGTTCAAGCTGTGTAGCAAGACCTTGTACCAAATAAATAAATAGATAAAAGATGAATATATGGTAGTGTACATGAATCCTGCCTGCTCTTTGAAAAATGTGTACTGCCATCCTTCTCTCCAGCATGTGAGGCCTCTCTTATAGCCTCAACATGTGCTTTTCTCTCCACCTTCTTTGGCCTCACCCCAGGAATCCACAGCCTCACCTTGTGAAAGCGCTTCATTCTCTACTCACCTCTTGACCTTACTCCTCAACCAGACATTTTCTCTATGCTTTCCAATGATGGTGGGCTCAGGAACATTGGTGTTCTGGGGCCTTGCACTGCAAGGCTTCTATAAAGAGGCAAGACTCTTCCTTACATGGAGAAAAGGGAGGCAGAGCCTTGCATGATCTCAATGAATGATTTCAGCATAATTCTCTGAAGTTGAATCTTGAGACCAAAAAAAAAAAAAAAATTTTATTTATTCCTAAAAACTCTTCATTCCATTTGGTGATTGAAATTTTGAGTGAGATAGGAAAAGTTTTGACATTATTTAATACTTTTTCATAGTCTGGAAATCAGCAAAAACTTCAGTTTTTAAGTTTTAGGTACTGGATTCTAATGATCAAGTACCACAGGGCATACACAGCAAATTTTTTTTTAAATTAAACTGGTACTCCACCAAGAAAATAATAATGAAAAAATAAATTAAACTGGTATGTGTATTTTAAATTTCCAAAAGCTAATTTTGGAAGTTAATTAATCTAAGCTTTCTCCCCATCTCTTCTTTTCTCTGTCCCTTTCTCACACAACCTCCTTAAAGTTGCATATTTTTTAAGAATGTTGTGGTTACCTTTAAAAGAAATTGTGTACCCCACCCAAAATCTGATTGCAACATTGAGAGAGATGGTGCAGCACACAATGGCAGTATAGAAAGTCTTATGTAATCAAGGTCTCGTCGGGGCAAATCTCTTGTGGAAAGCAAATCCAAAATGGCTTGAGAAAATAGAAAAGAGAATAGGTTGGGTTTTATTATGGTTGGGGGTAGGATTGGGGTGCAAATCCCTGAGAATGATCAGTGGTTTATATAAATTTGAGCTTTTCACTGATGCCAAAGGGAGAAACTCCCAGTCTTTCTTATCAGTGTGCCAAGATGCTGGCAACTGGTTGTTCTGGCAAAGGGAAGAAGGAAGCCTGAAAAATAAAAGCTGTGAGAAGACAAACATCAAAGACTGGCATTAGGGTGTGGGAAAAGAGCTCAGCGATCTAAGCACCTGCCAGGGAAGCACAAGGAACCAGGTTCAATCCCTGGTACTACGTGTTGTGCCACCCCCAAAACCAGGTGTGGTGGTGCACCCCTGTCATCCCAGTGCTTGGGAGGCTGAGACAGGATGGACACTAGGAGTCCGAGCTGCATAATGAGACACTGTACCAAGTAAATAAATGAATAAATACAACATTTTTTAAATGTTAAACAAAACTGGCTTTGAATTCAAGTAGAAGGAATCTTTTATATCACCTTAGCACTGAAAATTATTATTATTTTATTTGGTCAGTATTAGCAATAGTAAAGATTAGGCATTCTTTTCCTTTTCCCTTTTTTTCCCCTCATGTATTTATTTATTTACTTATTTATTGCTTTAAGTGAATCAAAGTGCCAGTTTTCTGAAAACTGAAAGAAGAAAACTACCATGTCCTGAGCTTGCATTGCGCCCCGATTGATCAATGTGTAGTGTACAATGGGAAGTGGGCTCAGATGTTTGTGTTTTATTCTAGTAAAGTAGCACGGGATGCTATTCTTTCTCCACCAAGTAGCAATCCAGCTTAGTTATTTCTCTGCTCGAGGAGGGGATTTATGTGGAAAGTCTCAAAACAGAGTTGTCTAGAAAAAATATTCTTCATATGCATTTCCTTTTCAAGGTTTGCAGCATCATAAGCAGAAGACTTATGAGTATTCAAGTTGCAAAGTATCAGAGAAATAACAGTCTTCGCATGAGTTAGATGCCAATAAATTACAGAAGTAGCTCACATGCCTGCCTACCTGACCATTGAAAGGTAACTACAAAATAAAAATAGTTTATATACAGTTGCATTGGATATAATTTTAAGTAATTATAAAAAATATTTTATCATTTTAAACAAAAATATCAATAAAAATGATACAGCATTTCAAAATAAGATGATAGGATATTAATAATGCTTATTATCTTGCATATTGTTATCTTCAAAGCAGTTGCTCAGTTTACCAGAGATAGGCATAAAATATTGATCAACAATATAAGTGCTATTTCTTTCTCTGAATTAAAAAAAATAATAGTACAATTATCTTAGCTATCTTGTAAAAAAATGTAAAACTATTTTCTTTACAGTATTTTTCTGTGCTGCTTTTTAAGCTTTACAGGGCACATGTGTGGCAATGTTACATAAGACTCACTTTGTCAAAAGAACAATTCTGACCCTGAATGGAACTTCGTATTTAATGATAATGCATATTTAATAGACAAGGAAACAAAGGTGTAATTGTTACCCCAAAGAGCACTTTATGTCAGAGGAAGTGAAGAAAGTGCTTGTGGGAACAGAAGGCAGACGAGAATGATGACTTTCACCCACCACCCCTTTCCACCCTGAAAGGGAGTTACAGGATCTAGGTATGATTTTAGGTTGCAAAGCTGGCCATGTATGCTTCTTCTATCTGTATATTTGGATAGGAAAACCCACCCACTTGAGGACATTTCACTATCAGAGTCCAAACAGAATAGTTTCTGTTCAAAGAAAGGGAAGAATGACCATTCAGACTTGTTTACACTACTTCTACCATCAATCCAGCAGAAAAAAAAAAAAAAAAAAACACCAAGGAGATAAACTTAGTAGACACTGTCCTTTGCACCTCTTTCTTCTCCTGATGGTATTACCCTAAGTCAGCAGAGGTACAGCCAGTGGGGAGTGAAAAGCTTCCCCACACAAACTTGGCCACGCTGCCTTTCAATCCAACAGGATAGGAAGGTTGATGAGCCAGTGGGCTGCAACAAGGACCCTTAGATTAGGAACCTTGACAATGGAAACACAAAGTTTCTAGTTCTGGGAGTGGGAGGCACAAAAGCAAAACACCTTCCAGTCCTGATGAGTGCTTCTCCTGCCTTGCTGTTGGCCTCTTCCTCACTGTGTTCACTTGACAGAGAAACTTTGAGTCTCGTCTCATGGGGACATCAAGTTTCATCCACATTTCCTAAATGACAGGATTTCTATTTTTAAAGCTTAATAGCACTCTACTGTATGCACATGTATATCTATACCTGTATCTATATCTATCAATCATCTACCTATCTATCATATATCATATATATCACCTTTCAAGTTCATTCATCCATCGGTATATGCTAAGCTGATTCTATATCTCAATTCATATGAATAATGTTAATTGAATATGGGAGTTTGGATATTCAGATATCCAGAGCTTTATAAGATTTTCAGATCTTAACTAATTTAATATAGTCTGGTTATCTATCTCCCTATGAAATGGCCAGATCTCATAATTTTGCTTTTAACATTTTTAGCAATCTTCCTACTGCTTACAATAACTGATACCTTCGCACACAGAGATCAAGAAGGCCCTCGTTCCTACACGTCTTTTCCATCACTTCTTATCTTTTGTGTTTTTGATAGCAGTGCTTCCTACACGTGTGAGGACACAACCTGCTGGTGGTTTTGATTTGCATGTCCTTACTGATCAGTGTCGTTGGACATTCTTTCATCATTCTGTGGGACATCTAAAAGCTTTGTCTTGCAAAATGTCTAGTTAGATCTTTGGTCCATTTAGTGTTATGTTTTTTAATAATTACTTATTTTCTTGCTAATGAGATGTTTGATTTCCTTATATACTTATTAATTACATATCTCTATATTATATGTATGCTTTATACATTGTATCTTTATCTGCTGATTCTTTTCTTAGCTGTGCAGAAGCTTCTTAGTCTAAAACAGACCAATTTAGCACCTTTTGTTTTTATTTCCTACATTTTGGGGGTCATATCCCAAACTTCAGGACCTTTACCATACTGGCATTTCTGTTTGATTCTGTAAATTTTATCGTTTCAAGTCTTATATTTGTCTCTGTTATTCTTGTGTAAGTTCTGAGATAAAGGTGTAATTTTATTCTTCTACATATGGATAACCAATTTCCCAACACTGTTTATTAAAGAGACTAAACTTTCCCAATTGTTATTTTTTGACTTTTTTTTCAAAAAATCAATTGCCTGTGAACGAACACACATTCTGGTGCACATTCTTCGGTTCCATTAGTTATTAGTTTGTTTCCATGTCAGTGCTGTATTTTTTCAAGTAATTCTGAAGTTAACACAGAAAAGCATAAGCATATCCATGAAGTAAAATGTGATTTTTCAAAGCATACTTTGATTAATATAAGCTTTAAGGACAGTTCTGAGTTGTTATAGAAGGGAATACATCCTGAGATATACATCCTTCAGTGATCTTTATCAATTATTTGTCATTAGTACATATCTACAGTACATAATGTGTTCGTTGTGTGGTGGTGATAGACAGACAAAACAAATCCTAATCTGCCTTTATCCCCTTCTTCTTCCCTTTCTTCTCTTTCCCTCCATGTCTTTGCCTCCTTTCCTTTTATGAAAGATCTATTTCCCTGTTTCTTATCTTTAATTTTCTCTTCATATATTTGTGGTTTCTTACATAAGAGAAACCAGGTGATATTTAAGGACATGTGTCTGATTGAGTTCACTTAATATTATGATCTGAAAGAGGATCTATTTTCTTAGCATTGCTACCTGTTTTTATTGCAGAATGGTACTCCCTTGAATGTGTCACTGTATAGACATCATGCAGAGTAGGTAAACAAACTAGTCTGTTATGGTGACATTGAGTGATATAGATTAATGGGACCACCATCATTTATATATGGTCTGTCATTGTCATTGGGAATATTTTTTGATATCAGATAGTTCATTTTTAGCTTATAGAAACATTACAAATATTTTCACATTGATTTTACTAAAATTCTACAAATGTACAAAGCTTGCACATTCTACAAAAGCACTGAAATTATTAATTCTAACAGTGTTTTGATGATTCTTTAAGGTTTCTGCTATATGAAATTTTGTTTTATGCAAACAGGAGCAATTTAAATTTTCCTTTGCAATCTGGATATCTTTTTTTTTTCTTTTGCACATTTAATTTTTCTGGTTAGAATACACTGAACAGAAGTGAGGTACTGCCTACTACTCCTAATTTTAGAGAAAATCTATACTACTTAGACATTATGAAACCGCAGTTCACTATTGGGCTTCTAAATGAATTTAATTTGATAAGTGCTTAAAATTTAAGTTATGAAGTCTCCTTGGACTTAATTCAAATTTTACTCTTTTCAGCCACCTATCCTATAAACTATGCCCCTAAAATTAACACTATCATAAGTGGACATTCATCATAATTTTGGCTAGCAGTTTAATATAAGGACTTTGTTTCAAATATTAAGAAATAATTTTTCAGACACATTAAATGAGAATTCAAAGAAGCAGCTTCTGGTAGAACCAAAGTTCCTTAACTCTGTCTTCTATATTAAAATGGAACATCAACAAAGGTGATTGCATCATGGGAGGGTAGCTAATCTTAATTCCTAAAATGGATAATATTAATTTTCCTCAAATTATAAACACCCTGAGAATTGGTAGGATCTGAATGAAATAATGAATAAGAGTATTGATTTTTTTCATTTCTTGTTGAAAATATAAATTGTTGTAGCTAAACTTATTAATGTAGGCAAGGAAGTGATCAGCTCTTGTATAGATTCCTTACTCAAAGAACTGTAGCAAATTGAAGTGGGGAACGAGACCAGTGTTACTCCTAAGCACTGCACCACTCCTTCCTCTCTTCCTTCCTCCCAAGGGCTCTCCATGTCTTCCACATCGAGCATCATAGGCCTTGTTAACTGTGTTCAGGAATTCAGGAATGCCATTGCCACCGTTAACAAGCTGAAGCCACTTCATATGTAAACATGTTTGGGACCATATTTTCATGAAAGTAGCCTGAAACTTATTTTGATTATTTAATTTCTACTGGTTTCTTTTAGTTGTTTTACTAAGGCATTGCCCTTCCTATGCATCAAGACTCTACTCTCATCTTTTTCATAAGAAGAGTGTGAAAAACAGAAGCACAGGCAACTTTCGTTAATTGCAGTAATTTGTGGAATTATCAACCTGCTTTCTTTCATTTTTTGCCTTCATTGGCTTCGTCAAATATAATTTGACAATTATGATTTTATTTACATTTGTTCCCTATTAATTTAAGAAATCAAAATGTCATTTTTTTTCCTGCTAAGACATACAATGTTAATAATTGATTTCTTGCTTTAAAATGTCTCAGTTGTCTACAGTCATACCACCCTGAACATTCCCTATCTCATCTAAAATGCATCAATAGGTCATAATCACTGACAATACACTTCGGGTTTTTTTGTTTATTTGGGGTTTTTTTGGTGTTTTTGTTTGTTTTTTTGGCAGTACCAGGGATTGAACTCAGGCCCTTGCGCTTGCCAGGGAAGTGCTTATTCTACTGAGCTATCTCCCCAGCCCCTGACAATATACCTTTGATAGACTTTCCTGAAGAATTTTCAAAATTGTGTTCTGTTCACTATTTTTTCCTTTCATTAAACTGTTTCTCATATTTGAGAGGCAATAAGAGTCATTTGAGAGCTTAATAAAATGCCCTGCTCTCTGAGGTTCTGATTCAGAAAGCATGGCATGAGGTAAGATACTGCATTTCCCTTCAAATTTTTAGTACTATATGTTTGCAATACATAATAAATACATTCATTCTGTGGTATTGGTTGCACAGTCTTAGTGAGTCTTGATATCATTATTTTCCTCTATCTTTACCTCCTTTCCATCTCTCTCTCCAGGTCTTCCCACCTCCACAGTCTGTCTTCATGTTATCTGTCATTTTTCTTTTCTTTTACTCTTCATAGTTATTTTTCTCATTTCTGAGACAAAATAACTGGCACTCAAAGTTAAAGGAGGAAAGGGTTATTTATATTACAGTTTGCGGAAGCTTTAGTCCATAATCAACTCCCTCCAAGAGAGGGTGGTGTGGCTGATAAGCATCACAGAGGGGAAATAGTTCATGGCAGGCAGACAGTAGCAAAACAACAAGGACTGACCACAGCTCTTTCTATCTCTTATGTGTTCTTGAGACTGCTTAGGGCAGGTAGAACTCACAACCTTAATCCTAGTGCCCTTAATCTTAGCACTGTGCAATGAATCAATTGCAGGGTCATTCACTCTGAATTCAGCCATCTCTGGAAAATTCCAACCAAAGCATGAGGCTTTGGGGGAACGTCTAGACACAAGCCAAAAATTACTCATGGAAAAGAAATATTATGTTGCTTTGCCTTCTGTTTCTGATTTATTTCACTTAGTGTTTTGAAATCAACTTGTATTTATTTTTCCTAAAAATGACTCTAATTTATTATCCTTTGTGGTCTATTGTGTGTATCCATAGCACATTTTCTTTAGCCATTCCTCTGTTGATCGTCATATGGTCCATTCTAAAATTTAGCATTAAGATGTTTTACATACAAGTACTTTCAAAGAATACAATGACTATATGGTACAACACACACTAGTGCAAGTAAATATTTAAGAAGTGAGTTGCACAAATTGGTAAATGTATACCATTATAATAAGATGCTTTTAATCCTTTTAGGTTATGTTTCCAGAAGAGATACACTTAGTCAAATAAAATTTCTGTTTTTAGTATTATGATGACTCTCTGTGCTGAATTCCATAGTGATTTAAAGAGTTCATATTCTCAGCAACAACGGAGAAGGGTTAATGTTTCCTCACAGCCTTGCCAGCACTTGTTTTTCATGAGGTTTTGGTGATTGCCACTTTTCTGTAGTAAAATGGAATATCAATGTTGATTTCACATCCATTTCTCTACTGCTTAAAAATGATTAATATTTTCTATATATATATTGCCTATTTGTTTCTTTGTTTTGATAAAAGTCTACTCATCTCATTTCCTATTTTTATTGAAGCTTTTATTTTGAGCATGTAAGGTTTTTGGGCTCTTCATATATTTCAAATATTAGTCCTCTTACTAAGGAGTATCTGGCAAATTTTTGTGCTTCTGCACACTGCTTGTTCTCTGTTTTCATTGCTATGAAGAAGTTTTAAATTTGATATAATCAAATTGTTGGTGCTATCTCTTGTGCTGTGAGGGTTTTTCTCAGAAAGTCTTATCTTATTCTTATGTTTTCAAACTTTTTACATATTTCAAGCCAGCCATGCTGGTACATACCTTTGATTCCCGCACTTGGGAGGATGACAGAGGAAGATCACTGGGAGTTGGAAGCTAAACTGGGTAAAAGTGAATTCAAGGTCAGCCTGCACTGCACAATATAGCCCTGCCCCAAAAAGGCAAAAAGAAAGCTTACATATTTCATCTTCCAGCAGATTTACTATTTTATTGATATATTTCATCCAGCTCCATGCTCTCAGGACATGCCCCTCCTCCAGGTGGTGTGAATGAGACCTTTCTACTGCTCTCAGGACCCATCCACCCCTCTGGAGCCAGCCCAAGTCCAGGCCCACTGAGTGTGTAGGAGAGCTTCCAGGCTCCCCTATGCCCACCCACCTCACTAGATCCAGCCTCGCCCTGCCTTGTGAGTGTGACCTTCCTCTGTGCTCTTTGGAACCCCTACCCCTCCACATCCAGCCAAGGGTCTTCCATGTGAGTGAGACCTTCCTCTACACTATCTGGACTCCTCCACCCTTTTAGAGCCAGCCAATGCACAGGCCCAGTGAGTATGAGGGACAGCTTCCCCTATCTCATGTGCCTGCTTGTCCCCTCAAGACCCAGCCCAGGTCTGACATCAGGCCTGGAGAGAAACTCTGCAACTGAAGTCTCTACAGAGAGAGTAGGGGCCAGCACCACCAAGCTATTCCAGTGACAGAACATCTTGTCAGAGAGGCAATACAAGTTCACTCCCAAAGGCTGAAGCAAGAAGGAGCTGAGAACAATAGCCAGAACCAACCCAGGCACAGTTGGACATATTCAAATTTTGTGGATCTGCATGCTAATATCAGTAAGTGCTAAGATTATAACTGCTCTAAAGTTCTACACCAAAGGTAAGAGGACATTGCTATACAAAGTAAAAAAGAGAATGAGAAAAATGCAATCAGACCCCAAGCCCATATACAAGAAGTGTAGAGGATACTAGCACAGAAGAAATTGGAAATCATATCGCTGAAATGCCTCAATCAATAGCGTCTGAAGAAAAGAAAAATTAGCAAAAAGGTATAGAGGAACACAGATCAGAAATAACCTCTGAAGTAAAAAAAGAAATATCTGAATTAATAGCATCTGAAGTAAAGAATTAAGGGTAGAAACATATAGAGAAAATCTGATTGGAAATAATATCTGTAGAAAAAGAACCAATAACTGCTTCTAAAGAAGACAGTGATAAAAAAAAATTCAGGAGTTAGAAAAGCAACAGATTCCTTCAGTGAGCAATACAGGAAAGAAATAGATCACATGAAGGAGAGTCAAAGAGATACAGAAGAACTTAAACTCTCAATCATAAGCTTGCAAAATCATTTGAGTGAAAGTAGAGTTTCACATCTTGAAGACACTGTTGCAGCTAGTGAAAAGATAAGAATAGATCTCTTAAATACAACCAGGATGCAGGAAAAAAATAATTTATAATCTGCAAAACGATACAGAGATGAACAATGTGAGACTAATAGGCATCAATGAAAAACAAGGAGGCAATACAAATGATATGAAAAGAATATGAGAAGAAGTAATAGCAGAAAACTTTCCAAATATGAGGAAATACCTAACATTCAGTAACCGAAGCATGCAGAACTTGAAATAACTTCAACCTAATTAAAAGCACACCCAGATATATAATAATCAAGACAATATACAGCACAAGAACAATATACCAAAAGCTGCTATAGAAAAGAAACAGATCACATTTAAAGGAAAACCCATCAGAATTACAGCAGCAGACTTCTCTTCACAAACAATGAAGGCAAGAAGACCATGGAACAGAGTACTTCAAGTTGTCTATGAAAACAAATTGCAGACTTGACAACTATCCCCTACAACACTCTCTTTCAAGTTTGATGGAGAAGTGAAATACTTCCACTTCAAAGAATGATTAAGAATTTCATAATGACAAAGCCTATTAAAAGTAGTCTTACACAGACTACTAAAAGTTGTTCTAGATAGAGATCAAAATGATCATAACTCCACGAACAAGAACAGAAGAAACCCATTAAATAGGGCAAACAATTAAACACAGGGATTCAAAGAAAGCAGTTCTCAGAGGGAAATTTATAGATGTGAACTTATACATTAGGAAAAAATAACAGGAACAAATAAACACCCTAATACTGCATCTCCAACATCTAGAAAAGGAAGAGCAAACCAAACCTAGATCCAAAAGAGGGAAATTAATTCAATTGAGATGAAGAAAACAGTCAATGAATTAACAAATCAAATAGCTGGTTCTTTGATAGATTAAAAAAAATTGACAAGCCCCTAGGTAATCTCTTCAAAAATCTCTCACTTGTAAGAAAAAATTCAAATACAAGCAATAAGTTATCAAAAGGGTATAATCACCACTGACATAATTGAAATACAGAAGATTATCAATACTTTGAGAATTTTTACACTCACAGAATAGAAGACATAGATGAAATGGACAGATTCCTAGAATGGTACACATTACCAAAACTGAATCTTGAAGATATAACATCTCTCAATAACCCAATAACAGCCAATGAACTATGAAATGTAATAAAAAGCCTGCTGACAAAGAAAAGTCCAGGTCCTGATGGATTCACAGCTGAATTCCACAAGAAATTTCCAGAAGATATAATCCCTACATTCCACAAACTCTTCAGTAAAATTGAAAAGGTTAGAAATCCTCACAAAATCATTATGGGACGCAAGTATTATACTGATACCAAAACCAGGGAAAGATGCCACTAAAAGAACAGTACAGGCCCATCTCCCTCATGAACATTGATGAAAAAATCCTGAATAAAATCCTAGCAAATGGAATGCAGCAAATCATAAAGAAGATCATACACCTTGACCAGTCAGTATCTATCCCAGCGATGCAAGGATGGTTCAATATTCACAAATCTGTAAATGTAATACACCATATCAATAGAAAGAAACACTTAAAACCACATGATCATTTCAACTGATGAAGAAAAATGCTTTTGACAAAGTCCAACACTCATTCATGTTGAAAGTCTTACAGAAAATTGGAATACATTGCCTCTACTTCAATCTGATAAAAGCCATCTATGACAACCCAATAGCTAACATAATTCTAAATGGGGAAAAACTGAAATCTCTTACTCTCAGATCTCGTACAAGACAAAGATGTCCTCTATCACCCCTCCTATTCTATATAGTTCTGAAATCATTAGCTAGAATCATTAGACAAGAGAAAGAAATGAAAGGAATAAGAGAAGGTAAAGAAGAAAGATAAATTACCATTAATTGCAGATGACATGATACTTTACTTGGAAGACCCAAAAAACTCCACCAAGAAGCTACTAGAATTGACACACAAATTCAGTTGCATAGCCAGATCAAAGTCAATACCCAAAAGTCAATAACATTCCTATACACATACAACAAACATGTTGAGAGGGAAATTAGAGAAAAAAAAACCTTTTACAATAGCACCGAGGAAAAATGAAATAACTTGGAATTAATCTAACTAAAGAAGTCAAAGATCTTTTCAAGGAAAATTATGGTACTCTGAAAAAGGAGATCATAGAGGATTTCAGAAAATGGAAAGATTTTTCCTGCTCCTAGATAAGAAGAACCAAAATCGTGAAGATGGCCATACTGCTTAAATTGCTCTACAGATTCAATGCAATTCCAATCAAACTATCACCAACATACCTCACAGACCTAAAGAAATATTTCCTAAAATTTATTTAGAACCAGAAAAGACCTAGAATAGGAAAGGCAATCCTGGCCAACAAAGAAAAGGCAGGAGGCATTTGAATTTCTGACTTGAAATTATGCTACAAGGCTACTGTGATAAAATCAGCATTGTACTAGCAAAGAAATAAACCTGAGGATCAGTGGAATAGATTAGAGCATGGAGAAGCCTCTATGAACACACTCAGCCACGTTATCTTCAGCAAAGGAGCCAAAATCCTTACTGGAAGAAAGATTATCTCTTTAACAAATGGTGCTGGAAAAAACTGGCTCTCTACATGCTGAAAACTGAAACCCAGCTCTATCACCATGCACTAAGCTAAAGTCAAAATCAACTAAAGTTCTGAACATTAATACAGAAACACTAAATCTCCTGGAGGAGAAAGTAGGAGGATCTCTTGAAGATATAGGGGTAGACAAATGTCCAGGAACAAAACTCAAATCACATGGATAACAAGTGAAAGAATTAACAACTAGGACCTCTTATTGAGAAGTTTTTTCTTATCAAAGGAAATTACATACAAAGTGAAAAGACAATCCACAAATTTGGAAAAAATCTTGACCAATAAGCACTCAGACAAAAGTCTGCTCTCTAGAATTTAAAAATTACTTACAAACATTTGGGCCTGAAAATTTAAAGACCCTATCCAGAAATGAGCACTCAAGATGAACACATGCTTCTCAGAGGACGAAATTAAAGACATGAATAATTATATCAAAAAATACTCCACATCACTAGCCATCCATGAAGTGCAAATTAAAACAACAGTGAGATTATTATCTCACCCCAGAAAGAATGGCTATCATAAAGAAATCAACCAACTAATGTTAGAGAGGCTGTGGGGAAAACAGAACCCTTTTCCACTGCTGGTGAGAATTTAGACTGGTGAACCATTATGGAAATCAGTGTGGAGACTCCTTATAAAAGTAGGGCAGGAAATCCCATTCAAACCAGCTATCTCCCTTCCTCAAATTTTTCCAAAGGAACTGAAAAAGTCATATCATAGTGATATATGTGTACATATGTTTATAGCAGCACAATCTATGATAGCCAAATCTTGGGAACAATCACGATGCCTGTCACCTGAGAAATAGATGAGAAAGATGTGGTATTTTTATACAACGGAGTATTACTCAGCTATAAAGAATGATAAATTCTAAGTCTGTATTTTTAAGTGGACACCACTTGAAGATATACTCTTAAGTGAAGTAAACCAGACCTACATGTGTAAATATCATATAGTCTATTCATATAAGGATTCAAAGGAAGAAATAAAAATAGAAAAGTATAACACAATTAAAAGGAAAGCAAGAACTTGAGGATTAGACAACAAAGAGAGGGCATGGAAAAAAGCTAGAAAACATGACAGGGGCAAAGCCCTACATTTATATGTACACTATGGGTAAGGTAATGATCCTGAAAATCCTCAGCAGGTTTTTGAAACCAGCAGTTTATTTGTAGGATTTTCACCCTGACAAACTATATATGTTGATCCCTGTGATCTAAGCAACTGCACTGAAGATAGCAGTGTGTAATAGTAGGATCATGCTTGGAATTCCTGTCATTCTGGTCTTCTGAATACATACGGCATGTCATGACATACTAAAAATTAGGAAAAAAGAAGGGCTGCAAGGACAGGCAACATTTTGTCCTTACCCTTTCAACTTCAATGTATACTCAGGACATAGGAGAACCTGTACTTAAGTACAGGTTGAATCATTTAATTCAATTATGTCCCAATTTTTCTGATCAAGGAGATTGTGGGGCTACAGAAGAAAGTGATCAGTGATTTTAGTGTACCTGAGGAGAATCACATGGAGAGAAATCATTCTCTCAGGTTTCCACAGAGAGCAATTTGGTGAAGCAATGTCCATGATTCATCCACATGGCTGACACTGACAAAGGATCTACAAAGTGCGTAAAAGAGTTTCAGAATAAATCCTGAGGGGATTTGACTGACCTTATCATATACAAAAGCTACATTTCTTGTGCTATAGGCTTGCTTTATCTTGGTCTTAAACATCCAGCAGAAAAGTATAAAAGTGAAATATGAAAAGTAAAGCCATATTAGTATGCTGAGCTGTAAAAGGCTCAAATCAACACTTATGACATTTCCAGTTTTACAAAAAACACACTACTATTATGGACTGCTGGACTATATTGGAATATTTTGCTGAATTCTTGCACTTACAATATTTTATTTTTGCAGATCTGAAAATTGAACTCAGGACCTTGCACTTGCCAGGGAAGCGCTTATTCTACTGAGCCATTTCCCAGGCCTCTTCACTTATAATATTTAAATGATAATGGAATATTCTTCTCTGAAAAAAATGATACAAAAAGGGGATACAAATGGGCAACCATTTTGTATCTGCATATTCAAAATAGCATAGATATACAGCAACATTCTCTTAATTCAATGAATAGTGGTCTAATAGTGTTTGTGGACAGGATATCATGTCTGCATCTTGTACAATGAATAACCACTAAGACAACAATATGAATGTATTAATTTTTTAAATTGCCTACTGACTAATTTTGAAACTGTCTCATTGCTATTTGTTTCTCAATAAAATTACTTTTAAAAAAACCATATATTTCAACCATTGACCTGTTTTAATTTGGACTGAGTACATGAACAGAGATAAGGATCTATGCTCATACTTCTGTATGTGGATAACCAATTTTCCTAGCACCATTTCTTAAGAGACTGTCTTTCTTTGGCATATGTATTTAGTTCTTCTGTTGAAGGCCAGGCTGAAGATGCCTGGCCCTTTTAAATCCATTTTTTAATCTGCTCCATCAATCAGCAAGTTTTTTTGTTTGTTCTAAAGCTATTGTAGTAAGATTACCTTCTTGATATTTTCATTGATTCATTCATTGTGAGTGATGAAGAACACCATTGATTTTTGTGTATCAATTTTTAATCCTGATACTTGAAAAAGTGTTTTATTTGTAAAAGTGTTTTAGTAGAATTGTATTTGGTCTTTCATGTAAAGAATCATGTCATTTAAAAACAAGAATATTTTTATTTCTTCCTGTTTATTTATTTTTACCTATTTTTCCCCGATTGCTCAAGCTAAAGTGTTAAGTACTATGTTGAACACAAATGTTGACAATAGATACCACCTGTTAGTCTTGATTTTATAAGAAATACATTTTGGGGTTTTTTCACCATTTAGTGTTACTTTGACAGTGAATTTGGCATAAACGGCTTTAATCTATTGAGATGAAGCCACTCTCTACCTATTGTTAATCAGGATTTTATCATGAATTATGGTTGGATTTTAAAAAAGTTTTTCTGCATTTATTTAGATTACCTTTTAATTTTTCTCCTTGCTTTTTTTTTTCTGAGATGTTCTACTTGTATTGATTTAAAGGTTTTGAGCCATCCTTTCATTCCTTTGAAACCAATTTTTTCATGATATGTGACCTTTGTAATGATTTCTTATGCTCTATTTCTCAATATCTGGTTGAGGAATTTCAAATCTATATACTTGAAGAATAGTGGCCTGCAAGGTTCTTCATTTTTGTTATGCCCTTGTCTGGGCAATGCTAACTCATGGGAATGAGTACAAGCATGTCCATTTTGCTTTAGTTGTGTGGGAGAATTTGAGAAATACTGACATTATATATTTCCCTAACTGCTTTGACTACAACAGGCTTTTTTAAGATTGTGTAGCTTTCATTTCTGCCTCTAATCCATTGGCTATTATTGCTCTATCATATGTTGTTATATCTTGTTTAAATTGTTGTAATTCATATGTGTTTAACAACCTATTATTTTTCTTAATTCTGGAGAGGCTGTAAACAGGAGGATCACTACCACTCCCAGACGCATAGTAAGACCCTGTACCAAATACATAAAACAAAACTATTTTTCTCTAGATTTTCCAATTGTTTGGAATATAAAGTTTCAAAATAATTTCTTATAATGTTCTGATTCAGTGGTGCCCATTGTCTATTTTTAAGAAAATAAAAATTAGTTAAAGACATAAGAAATGATACAAAAATTTCACTAAACAAAATACTAGGAATTCAGAGTCTGCCGAATAGCTTAGCAAATTAAAACACCTGCAAGTAGATGCAGGGGCCTGGAGTTCAATCCCAGGCCTACTGTGCCAGCTCCACTTTCTGGGCATGCTGAGACAGCAATTGAGACTGGGCATGGTGGCATGCTCCTGTAATCACAGCGTTTGAGAGGCTGTAAACAGGTGGGTCACTAAGCGTCCAATTCAGTAGTGAGACCTTGTAGACCCTTTTCTATAATAAAAAAAAAGAAAGAAAAAGGAATTCAACAGTTGTTACATTGCATAATGTTTCCCTCATATGAGTTGATTATCAAAGTGTATATTATCAGATAAAAGCATGAAAATTATTTACAAAAGTACTAATGCATGTCTCAAACCACTACCAATCTCTCAGATGTGTGTGAATTCTCAGAACTTGCCATAAATTCCCCTAAAGGCTCAGCAGCTCAGCTTTGCAACTTGAGCATGTTACAGGGTGTCCTGGTGGGCATGTGAGAAGTCCTTTACAAGATCTATGACAGCGAGAGTGCATGGTAGGTGAAGTGTGAAAAAAATCACCTAAGTGCCATTCTCTCTCATGAGCATTTTGGAAAGTTGGGCTTTGGCAATTTAAGATTAGATAATGCATCAAGTGACATTGTTGGGGAAATTTGTAAATTCTATTTCTAAATAAGGAAGAGATTAATGTTAACATTTTGGATGAGCTGAATAAGGTTGGTTAATGTTACATAAAGAACTATATTATTTTGCTTCAGAAAATTAATCAAATTATTTTGAACATTCCATAAGTAAATATTTTTGAGCATACCAATGTATGTGTAATTACTTATTTCAATGTACTAATATTCACTATTAAAATATTATTAATATCAACAACAACATACTATTTTTTATAATTTTTGAAAATTGAGATTAAGAGGAAATTAAAATGGTTATCTTGTAATTATAGCGTATTATTAATTCATAGCAGAAATTATAATACTAACAATATTAAAAATAAATCCATACATCCAGTTTATATTGGTAATTTCAACACTTAAGTATAAAAATGTTTCAGTACACACAAATAAATGTTTTATAGACTTCTAATCCACACTAGTAGGAGAAACATTAGCAACGCTAGGTTCTTTTGTTGGCTTGTTGCCACACTACTATGTTATGTTCAGTTTGTGATTGCTTTGCTGGAATTTTTTTAAGCTCAACAGTTAAAGACTGATTGGAAATTGTCTTGCACTCCCCACTTTACTTAACACCTGTGTGTGCATTACTGTTGGGGCCAATGGTCAGTTTGAATCTGCATTTTATTGGGCAGCTCTTACCCTTCTATTCTCATTACCTAGCATCCAATCTCATCCATAGGAAATGCTTACAATGTATGAATTAAGTAATGAGTGACAGATTGAGGAGGAACAACTTTCATGAAGATACATGTTAAGAGGCAAGAGAGATTTTCCTTCAACATAAGAATTAAATTTTCTGTATTTTGTCTACAAATAAAAAGCATTAACTTCAATTAATTTTCAGCATTGATTGTAAGAGTAGTTTTCTGTGACACTCCATGCCATGCCAACAGGATGAAGACTCATAATACACAGGAAATCTGACATATCGCATTATTTTGACTTATTTTTATAGCACACAAGTTATCTCACATCCTATAAGTCAGCAATAAAACAACTCTCTGGAGATGGACTAAAATAATGCAAAAGGAGAAAATGTTGTTAAATTTATTTTTTTCAGAAATTATCTTCTTTGAATATGGTAAAGATATAAAAAAAAGTATACAACATCTAGTCTCTTACCAATGTTTCAGAATAGAACTACTTCGATAATTCTTCATGTTTCATTAAAGAATTGATTATAAACAAATGTATTGAATATATTAGCATTAGAAATGGAAAGTGTTGGATATTTCACATTATATTTTCAAATTAATAAACCCGTAAATTTTCCTAAAATACAAAACTATTGAAAATATCCATAATCATCGATAATGAGTTTTGGAAAACAACAATAGAAATAATGAATTCAAAGAGCAACATAGTAAAATCAAATAAAGACTATTTGTCTAAATAGACATAAAGAATGATTCATATATATCTCCTATGAAAAATATTGCCTGTAAATGAATAAGCTTAAAAATTTATTATAATAATGTCTAAATAAAACAAAGTTTTAGACATGACAAATTCAAAGTTCTCCCAAACTGTTTTGTGGTAGTATTTATTTTGCTTTTATTCCAAGAGCTTGTACTTTCCGCACCTTTTGAACTCTGTTGTAAGAGAGAAGGTCAGGTATTTAATAGCATCTCTTAGAAATTTTAATGAGAATCATTTGCTTTTATTTCTTTTGTATAGTAAGTATTTTCTATTTTTTAGCATATTTGTGGACAAAACCTAAAGTAAGGCAAAAGCTTTTTAATTCAATTTATTTTTCATTTGGAAGGAAACTAAAAAGTTTTTAAAGATGTTTGTATTTTTCATTTTATACTATATCTAAACCATAAGCCAAGTTTATCAAAACCCAAATTTCTGATATAAATTTGGAATAAAATATGAGTGCAGGTTTTTCTCCTAAGTAATAACTATTACCAAGTTGAATCTAAGACTAGAAATGAAACCACTATTTGCCTAATGTCTTTTGCTGAATTGGTATAGAAATAAGACACAGATGAAATTATCTGAGCGCTTTAGCTAGAAATTGCAAGTATCTCAGATTATCAAGAATTGTAGAAGACTTCAAAGAAAAAAATGGTTCTTTAACTTCACTTGCATAACATAACTCATTCTAAAACAATATAAAAAATGATGACACATGTTGATAGTGTATTCCTTACCCTTAATAACTATAAGATTTCCAGATAAAATCTAGTAGAATCCCTGAAATTTTAAACAACACTGTGAGTCATTTAAGAAAATGACAGCTCCTAAACGAGTGAACTCCATTAACCCAAAGCTATGCTAAAAAGGAAATAGGGATAAATTAACTTTAAAGAAATGTGACGTCCTATAAGATGGAGTATGTCTTCTGATATAGATATAGACACACATATACTGCATTTTCTAAAGTAACGTCATTCCATAAGAAGACAGATTAGGACAAAGGTTAATTTACACTCAATTTTAATGTGTTTAAATGATGAACAGCCATGATTTTCTTAGTACTAATAGTAAGAACTGTCTTACTCTAACCTCCCTTACCTGAGTTTGGCAGACTTTCCAAAGGTTTTTGGACAAAGAGTCTCAATCTTATCACCTTCTACCAGAAGTTTCATTTTCTTGCCATATGGCCCTTCTGAGAGGAGCAAGTGACTTTATCAGAGCCAGAAAAAGGAAGAACTTTTTCTGCATACTATTAAGCTATTGAAACAGACGAGCTATTGAGATGAAAATTACTGCATTAGGATCTAGTAACAGAAGAGAAATTCTACCATCTATTTAAATCAGCTAGAAGTCAACCAGTGGGCTAGCCTGCATTGAGGGAATTGGAAGGATGGAACAATGGGGAACGACCAGTACTTGAAAATTACTGGAGGCCATCAGAAAGATTGTCACAGGCCTTATAGTAATGAGATGTGAGAACTCAGTTATTTATATTTGTCTCGATATTATCACATTAGTTAGCTTTCCACTTTATAATTAAAATACCTGACACCACCAATTTAAACAGAAATTTTCGTTGACTCACAGTTTCAAGGGATTGAGTCCATGACCCACCAGTTCCAAGGCACGAACACCATGCCTCAAGGGCATGGGAGAACAAACCTGCTCAATTCATGGAGGTAAGAAAGTAGAACCCAGGAACAGAGTATTAGATGTCCCAGAGGTCACATAATTAGTTAGAGTATCTCTCTTTACCTGAATTAACCTGACAAATCCTTCTACCAACTAGAAGAGTAGCCAAGAACCACCTCCACCTACAGAATTCAGAAAGAGATAGCAATCTCTCAGTCATGTCCACATTAAAGGCATCACAGATCTACTATTGCCTAATCTCAATCTCAGGTGACTGAATGCCACTTTTCCCTCTAAGAAGTTTGGGAATGCTGACACCTTAAACAGTTGAAGTTTGTCAAATGTAAGCCAACTTTTTCATTCAAACATCAGTATATTCCCTTAAATAAGAAAGTAGTGAGATATAGACCCACAGAACACAGAAATAGTTTAGGTTATTATCTATACTTTGATGAGCTATAAAAATCAGTTTTCTCCATGAAAAGAAAATTTCTCTATAAGTGCATGAAAGTCTTAAAATTACTTGGACAAAATCTATGTTACTTGAAAATTATGTTTATTAAGGAAATTAGTGTGCATTACAATTCTAAAAGATATTCATGACATTTAGAGGCAAGATCTACCAACATGGTTTTTATTTGTTTCAAACTTTTCATGCCAAATCAACTACATACAACACCTACAGGAAAAAAGTTTATTACTCTACCTCATTTTTAAATTTCGATAATGCAAAAAGAAAGCTAAAATGGTTCCAACATTTTCCAATTAAACAAGAATCTTTCAAGAAATGAGTTTTTGGAAAGGAAATAAAACTATATTTATACCCTGTAATATTGTCACTCTTTCAATGATAAGACATGTAGAACAAGTGAGTTTTCCGCAAATAGAAATAAAAATTAAACTGTGCAACAAGTTTTGCACTATGAGCTGCTAGTAGGAAAGCAATAGGGCTGCAAACACTTTCTTTCTTCAGCACAAATGCACTGTAACACAAAGACTACAAACACAAAACTTTGGTGTCCTAGGGTATCATCCCAGAGGACAACCAGAAGGTAAGTTTTCTTCAATAATGTTTTCTTATTTTTCTCTGGAATTCTATATTTTGTTCATTAGTTTGAGCCCTGCTAGCAAATGATCTAGTCTCAGCAACTTGCTACAAAAAATGTTAATTTTGGATTGTTTTTTTGTTATGTGCTGCTGGAGCTCCACCTCATGTTTTTTGCCCACGAGACTTATGATAAAGAAATACCTGCTGTCTGGATATCATTTTTCTGCTACAAATAGAAAAATGCAAAATACAATTCTCCATTTCACAAGTCACTCACCTAACCAAGTTTGATGCCAACACGATAAAGATGAAGCAAAGTGGCAAAAATGCTGAACAAGATCACTACACACAAATAGACAATCTGGCCTAATGTGTGACCAATTCACTCACCCTGCAAGTGAACAATGGGAGGCATGCACTGAGTGTTTAGATTTTGTGTTAATAGCGAACATTGTTGGTACATGTTCATATGATGATTACATTCATCATGGGGAAATACCACACATATATAACACATTTAATTCTTCTCACAACTCTTTATATCCCTCACTCTTCTGCCATTTCCTGGACCCCTTCCCATTTGGAATAGATCTTAAGAATCCTCTCTCCATACTGATCCATTTTCTTGCGAGGTCTGATAGTTCGTTCATTCCTGTAATCCCAGCACTCAGGAGACTGAGGCAAGAGAATTACTGTGAGTTGGAGGGGAGTCTGGGCTGTAAACTGAGAGCAGGTCCAGCCTGAACTGCACAGTGAGACCTTCTCTCAAATGCATGTGCATGCACACACACACACACACACACACACACACACGTTCACTTTTTTGGTATACAGAGGTGTAAATTCACTTTAGAGTAGACCAGAGTACTTGGCTTATTGTCATACCACCTATTTTCATTCCAGAGTTTCACTATTAATGCAATTAGTAATCATGACAAAAATTTGAAGAACAGTAGAAAAAAGCATAAATAATAAAATAATCCCATTTACCCCACATTCCTAATTCTTTGTCATAGTCATTAAAAACAGATTCTCCTATGCTCTAGAAATCATTCTGGAAGACACTTTGCATGAGTTTAGTCATCTGAAATTTGAGAATGCCACCTCAACTGATCATTGCAAGTACCTCATGATTTAAGACATGAACAACACATAGAACAGTGCATCATACATAGTAAATTACATATTTATTAGTACCTATAATATATGCCAAACACAGTTCTGAGTGCTATGTCTGTACTGTCTACAATATCACACACACACACACACACACACACACACACTCCATTATCATCAGCAGAGGAGCATATGTGAAAACCCATAGATTTTTATGTATATCATCTTGAAATGGATTTCTATGTTAATTCAAAAATATTTCACTCATGGTTGAAAAGCTATGTAATATCGCATTAAATTATTTAGCATAATTCATTTAATTAGGATCATTTCTTGAGGATTTTCTTCTTCTCTTACAAAAATCCACAAATGATTATTCTGCAATAATTATTTTAGAAATGGAATCACTGGATCAGAATTTGTCCACTTTTACTTCTAAGTGATTCTCCTGCATTATATCAGAGATATCCAGTGGGACTTTTCCCTTAACTAATGAATCTAGTTAATTACACTTTTCTCCCTCTCTGAAATACACATGACCATGTGATTTAAGTTGGCTAATAAAATGTAATAAATAACATTTTGCACAATTAATTACAATTTTTTTGCCTTTTCCCCACCACAGACAAGACAGTGCTATAGCAGTCTGCTATACTGCCTGTTCCCAAGTGATGACTATATGAAGGAGCCTTCCTCCACAGCTGACCTGGGAAGGACACGTTGTTTAGTTACTATTACACTTCTTTCCCTTAACTTTAAGACTGTTGTTACTCATGGCTAACTTAGCTTGTGTTGATCATGAATTTTTTTTCTATTGTTATCTTTAATAGAAGCATTATGTGTTAGACATAAACTCCAAATGGTCATTGTAAAATTGATAAAACAATTAAGCACTAACAGTTCCTTCCAATAAACCAAATTAGCAGTACAATTATCTTAGCTGCCATATGTACATATATATATTTTTTCTCAGATGCTAATAAAAGAATTCAGAGGTCTGAAGCAAGACAAAGACTGAACATGACGAAAGTTCTCTACCTGTAAGTTAGAGTAAATATGTGAAAGTAGCCAGGACAGTCAGTAGTGATTGCAAGAAAGTAAGGACCTCAGGGTTACAACCTCAAGAAATGGAGTTCAGTCAGAACCGCCGATGAACTTGACAACAGGAGCTTCCACGAGAGCCTCCAGATCAGAGTCTGTAGCCAGTGCTTTCATTTCAGTGCTATCAGACCCAGAGCACAGAAAGCAGCAAAGCCCACCTGGGCTTATGATCCATAGAATGTGGCAATAGGAACAAGGTACTGCTTGAACACTATATGCTATGCAGTTTAACACCATATGATAATTTGTTGTGCATAGTAGAAAACTAACATGTCTGTTCTACTTCAAATGTACAGGCATATGCCCTTCCTCCCCTTGGCCATTCTTCAGGTACTCTTCCCTCAATTAGAGAGCCATAGGCAGCTTTGACATTTTCTAGTCAAAGTAAAATACCTGTCCACTTTTTAATCTCTCATTTGAACAATATGTATCAGATTGATGGCATTCCTTTAAGCCTCCATTTACTCAAATAGAGAGTGGAAATCTATAACAAATAGTCTTCGTAAATAGGAGGAGCTACAGAGTTTATGAGTATTCATCTCAATTTATTTCTTTTGTTTCTAACCCCTATGGAAGAATCTTTAGCTTTTATTTGCATTACTCTAAGATACATGTAAGAGTTAAACAATGTCCTGAATGTGTCTAGATGGAACTGCAGGCACAACCTTGCATACTCAACTCCTCTCTTCAGTGCTATTTTGCTGCTGTACCCCTAGTTGTAACCTCCTTGAGTTAACCAGCTTTGCTCTGCCACATCCTTTTTTGATGATATTCCTACCCCAGGGCCATCTATCTGACTATGGCCTGAATTCCTGCAAGCCATGAACCAAATTAAGTTTGCCCTCCTTTAAGAGGCAAGTGCTGTGTATTGTCTAGCAAATGGAAAGTCGGCTGACATACTAAGCTTTGCATAAACTTACATGAGCTATTCAGTTGTTTTGGATTGTCTTCCAAAGTTTCCTGGTATGATCTGAGGTGGAAGCCAAAGAGCCTCACCAGGAGATTACGTCTAGCCAAAGGCAAAGGACCAGAGCTCCTCCAAAAGACAGCAGCAAGTCCATCCTTGTTCATTGCCCCTTTATACTTTCCAGTGATAAACTACCCCTGATTGGATACTGGACAACTTAGGGTATTAATTTAGCTTCAAAATTGCTCAAGTGGACAAATCAATCACCCATTGCATAGGTATTTTGTTTGCAATTATAATTATTCTCACCATATATTGTATGTATAAGGGACAAGTTAGATGGAATGTATTTGCTTGAGTGAACTTTTTAGAAAAATAAGGATATTTTGACTAGATATTTCCTAAAGTGGATAAAGAGATATCAATAAGTACGTTGGTCTGGGCTGTGTAAAAGACACCTATTTATAAGCATTTGCTCATGCCACCATTTTATTTAGCATCTAAGCTTCTGTGCTGGAAAATAAATGCTTTATTTTGGCTTTTAGTTTTTTTTTGTTTTTTTTTTTTTTCTGTAAAGGGTCCCATTGTGCAACCCACATTCATAGGGATCTTCCTGTTTTCTGCCTCCCTGGTGCTGGGATTACAGGTGCTCACCACCATGCCCAGACTTATTTTAGCTTTTGAGTAAGAGAAATTCTATGCACTAAAAATTGTGCAGTTTATGTTAAGAAAAAACTTTAAGATTGAATTTTCTTCATTATATGCACAACTATAGATCAACTTTAATATAAAACAAATTTCCAATTGATTTACAATGAAGTATAAATGAAAATAGCTGTCATTTATAATACCATGTAAAAATGTTGTTAAAAATAATCATAATGTAGAAGGGTAAAATGTTTGGCAAAATATAGTAATTAATTTTTGTTTGCTTGTTTTTGTACTTTAGGACAGGGTGTACAGGGTGTATAGGGTCCTATTGAGAGGATCAGACTCATAGTGATCTTCCTATTTACAGCCTCTGAAGCACTAGGATTATAGGCATGTACCACCACATCCAGTCTCAATATCATCTCAGCATGCCCCTGGGGCCAGGCCAGCACAGCAAGCTTAGGGATCAAACTCCCAATCCCTGCATCTAAACTGATGCATTAATTTGTAACCAGCCCTACAATCATTGATTTTATAGTCATATATTTGAATGTATATATGCACATATATCCACCTCAAGCATAAAAAATTTAATTGTGATATTCACGATTATATATATATATATTAAAGTACTATTCACTAGGCAAGATAAAGTGATTACATTAATTATCACAAAATAATATGCATAAAGAAATACCAACTCATTAAAACAATATGTGTAACTCAGTAGAACCCTACTATGAATTTATAAAAATCTTAGTAAACTAATCAACAGAAGTGCAGAAGCTACTTTTCTCTGCATGGTGAAATACTTGATGCATTCAGTTCAAAAATGTGGCTGTACTACCTATATTTTTCATAAATATTAATCATTTACTGGAAGTTCCAAATAATACTATAAAAAGGGAAAAAATAAATGCTGTAATAAAAGAAAATATGTTATTATTTGGGAAAGTATATACTTGGCAATGTAGAAAATATAAGAAATAGAAATATAAGAGTAAGTAAAAATATGAAACGAAAGATTTATGAAATATTTACTTCTCCCTAACTGTGATACAGTACTGAACACCTAGCTGAAGGATGCTTCATTTGGCTCACAGTTGTAAGGGTTCATCCCTTGGTCAACTAACTGCGAGGCAAGAATATCACGGCTGATGGCCATGGATGGGTGAAACTCTTCAGCTTATGACAGCCTAGGACATCACCAGATGGGGCATATGTGCTACCCAACATCACACTTCCACAATCCAACTTGACACATCCAGAGAGGTACTTAATTGATTGCCTATACAGCTAGACTAATCAACTTGGCTGTCTTTAGTTGTCATATCCTACCAACATAGTAATGTCTTAGTCAGAGACCACAATAAGACAGATGATGGGCAGAGTTCTGGGTTCTTAGCCTTTTACTCATAAAAAGGCTGATTTTTGTTTTATTATAAGGCAATCTGAGATACACAAAAGTGGTTTTATTTTTTAATTGCACCTATAAATGCTCAAAAGGTAATTAAAATTTGACCTTCCCTTTATGAAAGTCTGAGTCAAAGCCTTCTCAACTTTGTCTACAAGTATTTTCTCAGTTACTTTTCTCTTGTCCTTGAAAAAAAAATACCTAACACCCAAAGTTAAGGAAGGAAAGATTTATTTAGCTCACAATTTGTGGAGGTTTCAGTCCATACTCAGAGTTACAAGATAGGGTGGCATATGGCCGATAGCAGCAGTTCATGGTGGCAGAAAACAGCAAAGCAGTAAGTCCAAAATGGGGGAACAGTGGCAGCAATAAGCCCCTCTTATATTGCATTCAGGCTATGTGCCCCAGCATGGGTACAGCATAAGCACACCCATTAATCCCAGCATAGGGTTAAGAATTAATCACAAATTCTCAAAGCCCATGCCCTAACTACATGAGGCCTTGAGGGGATTTCTAAACACAAAGCATAAAAGATGTGTTCGCCATTTAGGGACTATGTATTAGCCCTAAATGTATCTTAGCATGCCTCACTGCCTTTTATAACTGATGACACCAGGGTAACAAGTTTACAGTGATAATTAGCTATGCCCAGATGTTGTTATCTTTTATCCTAAACTTGTGATCACCTGGATTCTAGGAAAGCAAGAGCTCCTGTAGCCACAACAAACATTGGTAATCATTTCATTAGGATAAAGATATCCATTAAGCCATGAAAATACCAGAACTATGGAACCATAGCTGAGATGATGATGAACTGGTTCCTGGCCTACCTCAAATAATCCTTAAAAACTAGCCTCTCATTTTATGAGGTGAGGGGCAGTTTGAAACTCTCTATCACAGTAACACCCCTATCGGCTTAGGCTTACTACGTAAGCTTCAGTTCCTTCTTTATCATAAGATACTTTTAAATAAACTTTTTCTTGCAGAACCAGCTCCAGAGGCTTCTGAGGTACATAGTCAGTTTTGTGACTATCCAGAATTAACAGAGATCCTACTGTTTAAAATGAGTGATTCAGAGTTAAGAAGGACATTACTCCTCGGGTACCAATTTTCTGTAATTCTCAAATTTTGACTTGCCAGGACACAACACCTGTCTCTCATATGTTAGAAGAGGAAAGATTTAGCTTGACTTATGATTTCAGGGGATTCAGTCCATGGTTTGCTGCCTCCAAGGCAGAAACATTATGGCACAATGGTGTGCATAAGAAAAACTTAGTCCATTCATAATTCCTGAGAAACAGAACCAGGAACAGTGTCCAATTATTCAATTTTAGCTTCAAATTTTTATATATTTACTTAATGTAAGTAAAAACCAGAGACTATAGAGGGATAAGAGTATATTTTTAACCTATATTCTACCTTGATTGAGGAATTTTCCCAGCTCTTTTTAGAAAAATAATTAAAATATACTCTATAGTATTTTACTTTAAAAAATAGAACTCCTTACTTAGAAATTAAAAATTGTAATAGGTGTTCTTTTGCATTTTCTTACCATCAATTTTTCCAACAGAGTTCAAATTGAAGTAAGTATATTAGTATAACAAGCAACTTTTATAGGTTATGTTCCTAAAATTATCTATTTACCCAAATATAACAATTATTGCAAAAATAAATATTAGTTTGCAGATTTCACATTGGAGCTTCTAGGATTTAATATATTCATATTTCATTTCCAATTCTCAAAAATTTTATTTGATTATTTGTCAAATTTACTGCATTATATTTTAATTCAAATAATCATATCAGAAAGAGCACTATTCTTTACATAAAGAAAGCAAGGCCTTATGTGTAGTGCATGTTCATGAGAGAGAGAAATACACAAAGAGTTTCTTGTGGAGTGAAATTCTAGCAAAGCTATTGAAATTGTTTAATGTATTACATGACAATATCCTTTTCATCATCTATATTGCATGACAGCAGATGTGAATTAGAGATATAAGTGTGTGAGTATGGACATATGCATGTTAACTACAAATGATTCTTATTTTAATCTGAAAATTTTCTGACATGAGTAATACAGAATTAACAAAATTATTTTATGATTCAAAAAATTTTCAGAGAAAAAGCAATTATTCATAAATAAATATAGAATGACATTTTAAACAGTTCCTGTGAAGCACACAATGGTTTTATTCTTCATCCTAATGAACATGTAGCATTTTGGTATAATTCTAAATCTTCAGCACTGAGTTCTTTGAATGGTCTAACACACGTTTCCTTTGTAGAAAAACTGGCCATAAGAACCCAAAACACACCAACAAAAAGCAAACTCCATATATTAGTTATTTATTGAACACATGGTAGACCAATTAATTACTAATTTATGTTATATGAAAATATATAATCAGGCAATTCCTACTTTTTAAAGTACTATAACCTCATTTTCATACAATCTCAATCATGTACTCTATAAGTAAAACTGAAACTTGAAAGAAATTTCAATGACAAAAATAGAAGCATCTTAAAGTTACCCTTCTTTCACCTCATGGATCATAAAACTTAAAATAAGAAAATTAAATTATATGCTTACATGCATTGTATTTATGTAGATAACTTGAACTCAAAAGCAAAGCCAATTAGAAATTGCATAGAGGTGCTGCTCACCACTAAGGGGAACTCTCAAACCCTTGGTTTATAGGTGGCCCTCACTTCAGATGACCAGCCCTTTGCCAACCAGAGCCCAAGCCAAGGTGTGTGGGACTGTGCATGCGCTCAAAGGCACCTCCTGTATTAGGCAGGCCCGGTGTGAAACACTGCAACAGAACTCCCTGCATAGAGACTAGGGGGCAGACACACCCAGATAATCCAGGAGCTGAACATCTTGCCAGAAGGACACACGGGTTCACTTGCACAGGCTGCAGCAGGCAGAAATGGTGCACAGCAGCAAGACCCAAGCCAGGCTTACCTGGACCAGTTTGAACTTGATAGATCTGGACCCATTAAGGTGAGACACTTTGCTAGGGCCAGATCCATGACAGCATCCTCTCTGTTTCTGTCTTGATGGAGACAGGGGGTAACAGGTAACTGAAATGAACTAAATTGCTTGGAGGACCACATATGTATCAAGGGGAGATGATCAGACAGAACTTAGGGGAAATAATGTACATACAAATTCCCAATTTAATATCTGCTTAGCCACATAGATACAATATTCACTCTTAGGGTCTAAAATACAAACCTATTCGTTACAAAACTTTGTCAACCACTAAATATCACTACTCATCATTAGTGTTCCTGATTGTAGTGCTGTAAATACAAAACCATAACTACCTTAACCACATAATCTCTTTTGGGTAAGAATATCAGCAGGTGCTGAGGTTAAAACTGCACCAAAGCTCCACAGAAAAGGTCAGAGGATAAAATGACAAAGAGAAGGAGCAAAGTGCATTCTCAGCCTGTGAGCCACCCCAAAACAAATGCAGGAGACACTAGGATAGAAGAATTTGGGAATCACACACCTGAAATCTCTGAAATAATAGCATCTGAAGTAAAGAAACAACTGCAGAAAGATATACAGGAAATCAGATCAGAAATAATCTCTAAAGTAAAAAAAGAAATATAATTATAATAAAAGAATTACTAAGTGCTTCTAAAGAAGATGCTGATAAAAAATAAAGGAGAAGAGAAAAATGGTAGAATCTTTGAATGGGCAATGTAGAAAAAAAATAGAATACATGAAGCAGATTCAAAGAGATAAACAGAAAATTAAAACCTCAATCACAAGCTGGCAAAACTGAATGAAAGTGAACATAAAGTTTCAGACCTTGAACACAAAATTGCAGCTAGTGAAATGGTAAGAAATGATCTTATAAACAACTAGGAAAAATAATTCATCATCTGCAAGATGATGCAAAAGATGTAAGACTAATAAGCATCAATGAGAAAAAAGGATTCAATACAAATGATATAAAAAGAATATGGGCAGAAGTAATAGAAGAACACTTTCCAAGTATGGGGAAACAATCTGACATTCAGGTAACTGAAGCATGTAGAACTCCAAATAACTTCAACACAATTAAAAGCACACCCAGATATATAATAATCAAGATCACTGAAATCCAGCACAAGAACAAGATACCAAAAGCCACTAGAGAAAAGAAACAGATCACATTTAAAGAAAAACGCATCAAAATAATGGTAGATTTCTCTTCACAAATCATCAAGTTAAAAAAGCATGGAGCAAAGTACTACAAGTCTTTCAAGAAAACAAAGTCCAACCCAGACTAATACACCCTGCAAAACTCTCTTTCAAGTTTATTGGAGAAGGGAAATACTTTCATGACAAAGAACAAGTAAAGAATTTCATGATGAAAAAGCCAACACTACACAGACTACTAAAAGTTATTCTAGAGAGTGACCAAAATAACCACAACGCCACAAATGAGAATCAAAATAACCCACCAAATATGGCAAACAACTAAATACAGGAGAAAAAGTGGTATACAATGGCAGACAACATGGCAATCATAATTTAATACATCTTAATAATCACCATCAATGTAAATGAACTCAATTCATCAATTAAAAGAAATAGACTGGCAGAGTAGATTAGGAAGCAAAATCCAACAATATGCTGTATACAAGAACCACACTTAACTTGTAAATTCATAGGCTGAAAGTCAAAGGATGGAAAACATTACTACATGCACCAGCACCTCAGAAAAAAGCAGGGGTAGCAATCCTGTTTGCAGACAGTCTCAACTTCAAACCAAAAATGATCAAACAAAATAAAGAAGGCCACTACATACTGGTTAGGGAAAAAATACCAGAGGAAGAGGAAACAGCCCAAATAAGTATGCACCAGACATAAGAGAAGCCACTTTATAAGATGAATATTAATGGACATGAACGATCTAATATCTAATACCTTTTCCAATGACCATCTAGTTGCTCCCGCTGATCTCTATGAACTGGGAAGAGCATCAGAAGCTAATCACAGGCAAGTGTACCCACCCAAGTGAACCTGTTCAGAGCAAGGGGCCAGGGGAAGTGAGCAAGCACAAGTGCACACTATCTGCTGAGACAAGCAGAACAGTGAAGATACTAAAACATGCAGACAAGTGTTTTTTGGTTAGAAAGTTAGCATCTGTCCTCAGGAAAAGTGCACAGTTTTGATGAGGCCACAGTGATAAATTTCTAGAAGTCATAATCAGGACTTTATACTGTTTTATAAGAAAATAATAATTGCAACAGGATTTGCTGACGGAGGAAGAATATGGTGTGCTAATAAAGATGCCTGTTCCTTCTCTGTTGTGTATATCTGTGTGCTTTTACACTGTGACTTCACAACTTCTTTCATTAAGAGTACATTTTCCCTTCTAAATTTTGTCTGGTCCTGTTACCTCTTTGGGTCCAGAGATACTGCAGAAATGATGGTATGCCGGATCCAAGCCTGCAAAGGCTAGGCTTGCGTCTTGATAGCCACTCAGTCGCTATGATGACAGGCTTGCAGGAAGAGAAGAAAATGCACAGAACCAAGAAGAGCAGCCATACTGAGGCCATTCTGGGCCAGCCAGTTCTCAGGTAACTGGACTGCTTTCTGCTGACATGGTTCTCCCCAGGCCTCCCCATATTAATGACCAACAGGATTATGAACTGAAAAGAATGACTGTGTTTGAAACTAACTTCTGTGATTTTCTTTTCACATGGCAAAAGCTAACTGATGCAGAAATAATTGGTTCCTAGAATTGAGGTGCTGCCATAACAAAAATCTAAAATAAGTGCCATTGGCAGTAAGCACTGAGCAGAGGATGGAAAAATGGCAAACAAACTCTTAGCAAATGCTGGGGAAAAAATAAAGCAAATTGTTATTGGAGGTTAGAAAAAGCGGTGATGAGTGTTTTTTAGAAAAGAATAATTGGCAACAGTGTTACCTATAGGAACTTAAAAGATGGACAATATATATAATGAACTTTTGATTTTGGTGGAAGGGACCTCCCCAGAATGTTGAAATGTCAGACGGTTGGTCCTAGCTGCATATAGGTACATGAAGAAAGAAATCGTCTAAATAAAGCACTGACCAGCTTGCAAGAAGAATTTTGAAGGAATACAGAGGGGACAGAATTGTTTCTTCTTTTTAGTGTTTTCAGCCACTAAAAATTCTCCAAGTAAAATGAGGCCTGAAGAAAACGATCAATTTAAGGGTGTAGTTTCACAGTCTTTTGTTAAGAAATCTAACAGGATTTATATATTTTGTACTAAATTCGCTCGAGTGGAAGAACCCTGTTTCCCAGGTTACTCAGAGCACGTTTCAAAGAAGTGCAATCCCAAATGAGACTGGCTGTCCAGTGGGACCTTGAAAATAACTCCATCATGATGAGCCAATGGACTGGGCACAGAGAAAACCTACGTCCACAGTTATTTGGAGGAAATAATATTACACCAAGGTAATATTTAAGCTAGATGCATTTATAAAGAATGATTTCACTAAGATTGCAGACATATGACAGGAAAACCTCATAAGCTCCCAAATTTCTATAATCAGGAAACAGACTCAGAAAGTTTCACAAAAAGGTTGAGAAAGGAAACTGAAAAGCAATAATGTTTCAGAAGACAAAGTTATGAATCCAGAGGAGAAACCAACAGCTATGAAAAATAAACAAATGAGGATCCGCTCTCCAGAAGCATAACCTCCCCTTCATCAAAAATGGTTTTCCATTGTAGACAAGTCTAGTATTTTCACAATTGTATTTCAAAATTTTAGCAAGCCAAAAACTTGTGTGTACCTCTAATTTCTTTTTCCATTCTCAAGACAGTGTTTATTGAAGCTATCATCATCCTATGCTAACAGAGTATGTTGGATGTTGCTGGGAGAGATAACCTTCTGCTTTGTTAGTCTCCAGGTCAAGAAAGTCCACATTCAATGAGCTGCATCTGGACCTTACATGTCTCACTGAATTCTGAAATGCAAGTCTGATGGCAGAGTTATATGAGATGCAGGAATTCTGGGCTAAGAAAAGAAATGTATTTTTCATGGAAAGAATATAGAAATTGTGGGCAGAGGTTGTTTGTAGTAAATTTCAAAATTGGTCATAATCTTTTCTTCTCCTTCTATTATCTTCGTGGTGTGAATTTGAAGCTTCTCCCATTAAGAGGTAGATTCTATCCCTCATGTCTTGCATCTGGTCTGGCCTTGACTTGCTATGGTCAGTTAAATGAGTGAAAGTACTTTGAAGCCAAAGGTTGAAGTAAAACATGTTTTGCACTTGCTCTCCTGAAACCGTGCCCAGCCACCAGCTGAGCAAATCCAGGCTGGTGCTATAGAAGAGAGATCCTGTGGAGCATCCCTAAGCTATAACAGCTGAGGCTATTCTATATCAGGTAGCTGCAGCCAACAAGGCAGCTGACTGTAGATTCCTACCTCGACCTGGATTAGTTCATAATAAACCACCTGAGGGCCCATACACAAAAATCATGATTTAAATAAATAATGATTGTTTTAAACCACATTTTGTAGATGTAATTTGAGACACAGTGAAAGCTAACCTAACTTTTCCTAGAAAGTTATGGGAGAAAACACTACTGATCCATTACAGGGAGTCAGAATAAGACCAGGTATATAGCAGACACTCAATACATATCAGCTAGAGATAAATATTATCTTTACCAATTCTCCTAAGTTCCTGGGTCTACTTTAACATTATGGCAAATTCTATCATTTATTGTGTGTCTAATCGGTTCCAGTTAACTCATTGGCAAGGCACTTTACATATATCATCTTTAACAATTTTCATAAGACTACTTTTCTATTTCCTTTTTACATTTGAAAATAGTAAATAATGAAGTTACTGAATGATTATCATCAGGCCTATGCACAAAGAAGTGTCCATTGAGAAATGTTTTGTATCTTTCCTCTAAAAAGCTGTCTCTCTGGTCTATTAAATAATGGTCCCAATTATTTGTAATACTTAATTGTAATTAAGTATTGCAATTCACACTTATGGTATGTGATATGTACTTCCCCATCTGCAGACTTTGGCGCTGGCCAGTTATTTGCTCAGCTAATGGGAATATAACAGCTATTTCATAGAGGTTTGAAATATGCTTGTCTTCTTATGCTGCGACAGGTATGGGAACAAATGATCCATGTGTGAATGAGGCACACAAAGCATAACTGCCTTGAATCATAAATGCAGAACAACTGTATCCCCTTCACGGGTAACTATATGAGAAATAAGTGCATCATCGTGTTGTTTGTTGCAGAGATTTGGGGGTCATATGATGTATACCAATGTTGGATTCATGTTTTACATCTTCTGACGTTGGATGCTGCAACATACCAAAACACTTCATAAAACAAAACATTTCATGACACTATTTAGTACAAAATTGCTTTCATCTCATGGATGTAGACAAAAGAAAGGAAAATTTTGAGAAGTGAGAAAATAGCTCTTTCATATGCGAATCATATTACAGTGATAAAACATAATCATGTTTATAACAGTATAATTCGTAATAGCTAAATATTGGAAGTAGCCTATGTGTTCATCAGTAGATGAATATATAAAGAAAATATATAACAATGGAGTAGCATTCTGCTATAGAGAAAGATAAATTTGATTCATTTTTTAGGGAAATGAATCACCTCGAGATCGTAACTTTGAGTTAAATAATCAAAATGTAAAGCTTAAAAACACATTGTTTCTCTTTTATACAAAATCTAAATTATAAATAAAATGTGAAATGAAAGTTACGTAACAAGAGTAGGTAGATTTACCTTTCTCAAATAGGAAGGAGATGAAGAGTTGGAAGCAAAGGTGAGGGAGGAGAGGAAAAGGGGATGAAAAATGAATAAAGATGTGTGTACGTGTAACTAATCCACACAAGAAACATAAAAATGTGCTAAGAAAATTTACTAATTTTTTAAAACAAATAAATTAGTCTACCTGAGAAGTCTCTGGAGAGATATCCTACATAAAAGTCTTTTAGTTTTGAGTAATAAAATGTGCTTTGGCAGACAAAGTTTGTCTCAGTAGCTCTGAGATGTTTGAGAGTATGATTTGGTCCTCATCTGTCTCATTGGAGCTCCAACTTTTGCAGGTATCCTATATGTTAGAAGTGCTTCTACTATCTACTTGGAAGTATGACCGTGCCACATAGCTATGTTGACAATAAAATTTGAGGTGGGACCCTTGACTTCTAGAGCAGCTGGAAACTCAGCAACTGAAGTCAAATTCATGGACACTCCCCTCCTATGTGACCAGCATAACCTTGGATGCCATGGCTAAGGTAAGTCCCCCACTGACAAAAATTATATTGCTGCTCGAAGAATTAAGTGTTACCAAAAGGACTCCCCTGGAAGAAGCCAAACAGAAACTTTCATCTAGTTGTCCTGCACCCTGTGTTACACACCTTTCACAGTTGCTGGTTTTGATCCGTCTCCTTCCTGTATAATGAACAATAACCATGAGTACAACAGATACTTCAAGTTCCAGGGATCATTCTTCATAGTCTCAGAAATGCTTAAGATTTTGATTATGTACCAGTTGAAGACAAGACAGGTCAGCAAAGTTTTGACTAGGAATGCCTACAAGTCCTAGCAGAAATGGCCCTATGTCATTGTTCGTGAACTCCTACAAGTAAATCACATGTCTTTGTAGCAAATTTTCTCAGTCAATACAACAGGTAGATGAGTGTGTGTGTCATTGAAGATTGAACTCACAGCCTCATGAATGGAAAGTACTTTCCACTGATCTACAAATCCAGTCCAATTATTTTATTTACTTTTGAGACAGATTCTCATCAAGTTGCCTAGGTTGGTCAAAATTATTGCTCCTGGAAACTGAGTTGATATTTTATGTATTACTTATAAAAAGACATTTTGTAATTATTATTCATCCCAGGCAATGAAAAGAGGGTAAACTTAGAAACTGAGAAATGAAAGTCTTCTCATTTTATGATCAAGCTATCTAGATAGTAGATTCTATTTGCATGAAGTGATACTCATTTTTTTAAGCAAATTAACTGACAATTTACAAAATCAAATAAAAATTCCATATAGATACAACATGCAATATATGTGGAAAACATAAGATTATTTTAGACAATTGTTTTCCAAAGGTATTAAATTAATACACTTACCAAGAAAACACTCATTTTTATAATTTCTTATTTCTTATTTGCCTAACCTTGTATATTAATAAATTAATAAAATATTGAATATATTAATAAAACTAATGTTGGAGAACCTTCAAGGGAAAATACTTGTATTTTTCATAGACCCAGGAAGAAAAATAATGATAAACAAATAAAATATTATGAATTTGGAGCCTATGAGATTTCTAATAAAGTTTACATTTAAAATATTCTGAGATAAATGCATGCTTTTTGTTTCTACATAATCCTCTTATATAATAAAAATATGCTTCTTTAAATACAAAGATTTCCATATAAAAAGAATAATTTCAGCATCATAAATGCTGAATCTCCCAATTGTCATTCAGTTACTGAATGATTTTAAATAAAAGAGATAATTATCTAATAGGGAACTCTCTTCTCAAAGTAATTTTCCATCTTATTAGTTTCATATCACAAGTGATGCAGAACAAGCTTCAAACACTATGTATCATTTCCCAGTGAAGTTTATAAAATGCAAACTAAAAGAGATTCTTCAAATCTTGATTAATTTATTTCTTATTTGAAGACTGGAATGTATTTTCCAGTTCAACTGCAGACCTTGTTCAACACAAACTCATTTCAAATCTAGTTGGTTTGATTAAGAAAATCTTTCAACCCTGTCTTCTAAAACAGTGATTCTGAAGCTAGCAAATTCATCTCTAAGAACCTGATCTGTCCAGTCAACATGGACAAAATCAATTGTGTCATCTTTCCAGTTGTATTTGTGAACAGGCTGTTGAACCTATGACTTTTCTGAAGTAGTGGTATCAGTTCTCTCACGTTTTCTCATATTCTGACCATGAAGCAAAATTGACATTAATGGCATAAATTATCTCAAGAGAACAACACTCAGTGTTTGTCTTTCCCTTACACATGCACAGACATTCATATGTGTATATACAGTAAGATAATCCTATTAAAGAGCATTTCCAAATAAAATTGCTTTCACACAAATCTAAACATCAATATATTTGGTTGTTTGGACAGAATCTTTCTTGTTTTGCGTTGAGCAGGAGAACTAATTTCCCCATGTAACCCTCTTCTAGGGGCAGACAGAGTCTGTGATTGCCGGGTTAACTATAGGGTCTGCACCTGGCCAGAGCAGAGGACATGGTGCTCTGACAGCCTCCGAGGGAGGGGAAGAGAAAGTGAGTGTGCTCTGGAGACCTGGCCCTTCCCTCTGCTCTCTGCTTCCACCCCCTCTTCTCTTCCCTTCCCCTGCCTGTCGTTGGCCTGGAACGCTGTGTGGTGACTGTGTCCCCAGCCCCCCCACAACATGCCGGATGTGTAGGGGCCCATGTGTAGGCCCACGTTGGGACCGGAGACCTTAAGGTTAAGTCGATTCTCAGTGTCACACTGTCATCCCACTGGAGACTGATCCTACTCCTGTACCCAAAGTGGTAGCAGGAGCTTCCCAGACGCTATCGGTGACTGCATCCTTGGGGACCCAGCGGTCTGCTGGATTCCCCGTAGAGTGAGGGAAGGAACTGCTGATTGCATTTCCTCTCATTAACAACTGGATGTGCAATAAAAGCACTATACTTTAACATGAAGCAAAACTGGAGTATCTATAGTGCAAACACTTAGCAGCTTTCAGCTCATCAGGATTAAATACTACTGCTTGTTATCACAAAACATTTTGCACAGATAACTGATTCAGAAATACAACAGAGTTATCAACCAAATAATTATTGGTCATAAATGTATCTGAACAAATCATGTAAGAAAATTTTTGGCACAATCAAAAATTGTTTTGTGACTCCTGAGTAATAAGGCAACTGATAGTATTAGTGAACAAGAGATTTAAGGCTCCTGAATTCTTTTGTCAGATACGTACTCATTAGTGTTGATCATAGTAATAATACACAGCGAAGAAAATTAGAAATCCATTCTACATAAATTTGTCTCGATGATTTTATGTGCTAAAATAAATGCACATTTCAGAAGAACTGATTAGTCTTTTATCCATCTACTTAAATTTGTACACTCTCAATTGATGCTAAATCACTAGATTTATTTAGTATGAAGATTAAAAACTAATTTAAACAGTACACAATAAAACACTTATTTGCTGAGATCCTGAAGGCATGTCCCATGCATGACACATGTGTTTATGTAGGCACTATTTGAATGCTATCACTAGGATTCCAATGTTATAATAATTTCTGAGTCATAATTGTTAAAGTGCAGAGAAGAAGAAAAAGTATGCTGAATCTGGCTATTGGAAAAATCAAGAGGAATTAGTTGATTGTTAACAACTGATAGAAATATGAACATATTTTTTCACATTTAACTCACGATTATTAAAGTTTATTTAGGACTTATTTCATAAAATGAACTCTATTGCAACTCTTACACAACTAAATTCACCTATGTTTGCCCTAGCAAATAAAAAGGATATCTATTTGTTTTAGGTAAACAAGACACATCTGAAAAAGTTTAGCTAGCTATAAAAATGATCAAAATATTAGATGAAAATGTCATGAGTTGTCAGTAAATATTATATTTTACTGACTCATTATTTTGGAGGTACTGAATAACCCACTAGTCTGAATTTCTCACATTTCTCAGGCCATTTGTAAATCAAATATTCTAAAACACTAAAAGCACTTATAAGAAAAAAATGTGTTCCTTTTTTCTCACCTCTATATCCCTCACTTAAAACCTTCATTCCTATCATTTATTTTAAATTCTTTATTCTATCTTATGGATTAGAAATTAAAATTAGAGATGTTTACCTGAAAAATTGCCAGACATTACCTAGAAACCTTAATCTTTGCCCTGGACTTATAGAGACATGGGCAGAGATAATTGAAAAATATATCCTGAAGTGGTTGTTTAGACAAAGAATACTTTTTCAAAGTCAACAAAATTATAAATCTAATTAATGTTTAACATTTGATTAACTTCACTTTCATGTGTGTGTGTGTGTGTGTGTGTGTGTGTGTGTGTTTGTGTGATATATTGCTGAAGTAGTTTACTCTCCAATACTCTGAGAATTTTTCATTCTAGGTAAAATTTAAAGAAGGGAAGATAACAAGATTGCTGGAAACTACTATTCTCAAATTATTTCTTTACTGCTGAACTTACTGGTAAAGCCACTGAATAAAATCTACCTACTAAACTAGTAGAAGTTTTGCCCTCTGTTCAATTTGTGTATGTGAAAAAAAACAGCAACAAAAGTGTTTCTAATACTTGAAATTATTCCTTCCACACTAACTAGGTATTAGGTAGCAATTATAATTATAAATGGATGGACTTTAGAACATAAACAAACCTCAAACAATAACTTTGCCACCAATCAGATGAAATTTAGTTATTCTTTTTCCAAAGTGTTTTTAAATTCACATTGTAAGTAGAAAATGTTCAGCAAATAGTATATATATCATTTTATGTTGTGATAGTACTGTATTAAATAAGTACTTTACTTTATCCATAATGTACTGCATGATTGAATTCCCTCTCAGGAAATTAATATTGATATATTCACTTTCATTCAGAGCTCAGTTTCTATAAGGTCAGTATCTCAACATTTTCTTCATAGTATCTGACAATATAACTTTAGTTTTGTGATTTCATTTTGCTGAACCATTATATGGGCTATTATTGATACTGAAAGTGTATTATGAAGATAAAAATCTACCAAGGACTGTCTAATCTTGATGGGAAGGATTATAAAATATCTTGAACACAAAACGAATCTCTCAGAGCACACATCTGCTCATCAAAAAACATGAACATTTACATGCTAGGAAATTATAAGCAATTTAGTAGACCACTGAGTTGGACTCAAAAGGAACTTGTTTAAGAACATTATAATGATTTCATATCAAGATGATAATCATAGAAGAAATTTGATAAGCATTTTCAAGAATAAAAGCAACATTTCTGATGATGGAACTAAAACACTACCCATAAATAAACATGGGATAGACTATCCCTGGGATAGACTATCCATGCAACAATTCAAACCTAGTCCATTCATTTTACTACAAAATGATGTTTTACTGAAAAGCAGTGGTAAACTCTTCAAAAAAAGAAAACAATTCCTAATTACAGAAGAAAAGCCATTAAGCAAAATGGAAGCTAAGTATCAAATTTTGTTAAAATTAAATTCTGAAATCTTTATGAAAACTAAGAGATATTTCTTCATAAAAAATAATGTCAAAAGTAAAAGTAAATTGAGTGCTTGGATGAACTAACACTAATGAGCATTTTTCTTTTAAGTGCTTACCAAATATTTGTTTGGAAAAGCTTCCAAGATAAGGTAAATAAAAACTATTATGAAAGATTCCATAGGGGATTTTTAAGGAAGCAAAACAGTTCAGTAGACTGTGCTGCAGTATTTTCACAGAGCAGATCCACACATGTGTTTCACAAGCTCCCACAGCCATCCCCTTGAATGGAGCTGCTGGTGCACCTCAGATTGCCCTCACATGTTAACCTCATCTCTTGTTCCCATTTTCTAACTTGAGCGGGGATCTGGCTCATGAGTTATGCTTCCCACAGCCCCAGTTCTTTTTTTTTTTCCTAAATAACCAAATCTCAAGAGAGCAACAAACAGCAAGAGAATACAGTTTATTTAGAGAACTATTATGTGAGGAAGAAAACAAGTTGCCATTTCCAATTTGGAAGATAATTAGGGAGACAATAGCCTCCTGACTGATGTTCTGTTCTCCCTTTGGATATTTTTGTAGGCCAGTAATTGGAGTGTATTTTTCTGTTCAATTGCGCATTGTCTAGAAAAGTGTTTCTCATGCCCATGACTTTCTAGTTAGATTCAGGAAAAAAAAAAAAAAAGAAGGGAGATAGCTCATTGGAATAAGTGCTTCCCTGGCAAGTGCAAGGGCTTGAGTTCAATCCCCGGTTCTGCAAAAAAAAAAAAAAAAGAAAAACCTTGTAGCTACTGCCCTGCACCTCAGCCACAGGTCACCACCTTCTGCACATTATCCGTGCAGCTTTTGAACTTATGCAAATTTGCCAAGCAGCTGAGTTAACCAGATTCTAAGAAAGAAAACATTGTAACGTGGGATTTGGGTCAGTGAAGGCTTTTTACTTACTATTGGAAAACACTGGGAAACCATTGTTTCCTACTCCAAAATTATATCATACTTCACCTGTGATGAGGCCTATACTCTTTCAAGAAGATCTATTTGAGAGAACAAAGGATAGCATCCACATTTTCCCTCATAAGAGAAAAGTCTTTTTCTTAATTCCTTGCCTGTTTGATTTTTAGCTACTTTTTGGAAATGTCCCCATTTGTTCTCATGATCTCTTCTTAGGAATTAGCAATAAAGCCAGGAGACTGATGCACTGTTTCTATGGAGTAACTAGTGAGACATCAATAACTGATCTAAAATGCCTCATGGGAATATCTAAGGTAGAGCTAATGAAGATGAATATTAAGAACCTCACATATATACACACTGCCAAAAAACATATGCTGTGCACATTTCATAAGAAGAAAAAAAATTATATAATTATTTTGTAGTAAACTTACTGAAACATGATGAGATTAGTACAAGTTACCTTTGAGTGTTATAGCTATAATAGATGCTTATAGTGGTGGCCACTGTCTTCCACACTGCTATTAAGTTGACTTTAGTCATTAAGATTGCTGCTCATGTTATTTTCAATTTCTTCTCTAAGGACCACCAAGTAGTGGGATTTTGGTGTACACAACATCTTCTAGGCTTCCCCACATGAGAGTAACACCATCAGTTGATAAAATATCATACTAGTTTTTTTTTTCTTCTCCTGAAAGTGTATACTTTTATTGAACAACTGCTGTGTCTAAAAGAATGACTAAACCTTGTAATAAATTTATGAGCTCACCATTACGCCCTACTTTGTACAAACTGTAGTGGGGTAGAAATCCTAACTGGAAGACCAATTGCACTCTGTATCCACACAAGCTAAGAGAATAGAAACTTTTCTATGGAATCACTCATCTCAGTGAAGATACTGAGATAGTGACTTGGAGCTTCCTGGAGCTAGTAGAAGACCAGAGCAACTCCAGAGCCAGCGCTGGTGAGCAGCCACTTCCATTCTGCAGATGCGATGGGGGCAGATCCCTGCTTTGCATAATTCTGACTTTTCACAAGTGGGAGTAGCAGTGTTTTTGTGTTAACATAGATATACATAGAGCAGTTTCTATTTTCCTGATTAAACACTAACTGAAACTGTAACTGACACTGATGTTTCTCTTTTAATGGCAAGCGGTTTCTGAAAACTTGTTCAGGCGTCGGGCATCCCCTACTTCTCCTGGAGCAGGTGAATGGACAGAATATGAAGGTGCTAGCCTTAGGATACAGAATCCCATTGCTTCCCAGCCTTTTAGCTAAGGTCAATTGTAGGATGCCAAGGTCGAGTTCCTTTTCCACAAGAATAGAGATAATAAAGGTGCTGGAAATGATAAAGCAAGCAAAATCTTCACTATGTCCATGTGTTTCCCTTCCTTTTTGTCCTTTACTATAATGTGCCTGGACATGGTACAATGATGATCTGAGGCAAATAAATCTGTTATGGTTTGCATCTGGGTGTCCCTCCAAAGCCTTGTGCAGTCACTGGGACTTTGTGATCAATTCATGATCCAGTGCTGGGATTATGGGTGTGAGTGCTACACCACCTATGGCTGGGGGCCCGATAGCCTGAGTGCAACATAAAGGAGACAGACTTGCTCTATCCTGCTTTGTTGCCACTACAACTCACTTTTGTTCTTGACTACCCCCACAAATGGCCACTCTGTTCCATGTGCTACTCTGCCTTGGAGACAGCTGAGTATGGACTGAACCTCCACTAACTGTGAGTTAAATCTTTCCTTCCTCTATTGTCGGTGTCAGCTATTTGATCCCAGCCATGAGAGACAAGTAACTAAAGGAGGGTCCCTCCTTCTACTCAGAGATAGATTGGAATAATTCCTTCATAAGTTTTACTAGAATAACTGGCAAATTAACGTAATTATATGAACCTAAGTGGCTAGAATAACACCCTCAACAATACTGAATATCATAAGCTACTTTTTTTTTTCTTTTTGGTACTGGTGATCAAACTTAGGACCTTCAGTTTGCCATGCAGGTGCTTATGCCAGATCTATATCCCCAGCCCAAGGTCCTTAACCTATAATTGTTTGGTTACTATCCAGTTGCTAAGGAAAATATCCAATATGCACAACTTAGAGGAAGTATCTTAGTTACTTTTTCTCATTATTAGGAAAAAAAATCTGATACCCAAAGATAAAAGATGAAAGGTTTATTATAACTCATGCTTTGTAGCAGCTTTATTCTATGATCAGCTGATCTAAGCCAGGGTGACATGGCAGAAGGACATCATGGATAAAAAAGAGTTTGTGCCAGTCAGAAGGCAGCAAAACAGCAAGCAGCCTTTTAGCTAAGGTCAATTGTAGGATGCCGAGGTCTAGTTCCCTTTCCAAAAGAATAGAGATACTAAAGGTGCTGGAAATGATAAAGCAAGCAGAAACAGACAAGTTGCAATTGAAGTCCTTCAGTTCCATGCCGTGGAGGTGTGTAACAACCATACCCAGAATAGGTCTTCCAATTATGTACTGCCAGAACTATGCCAAATTAATCAGTGTAGTAATTTAATATCACACACTCTTAATCAAAGCATCATATACTTTATCCAGCACCATCACACTCTTAATGCGGCCACTTCTGAAAACCCCCACCTATAGCCTGATGAGACTTTAGAAAGATATCTAGACACAAGCCATAACAGTAAGAAAGTTACATTTTTGGCTCCAAAATTTCAGCCCATTCTCACTAGCTCCAAGACAGAAACAGGGTGAAAGCCAGGCATTGTGGTGTACACCTATAACACCAGAACTGTGTGAGTTGATTGAGACATGAGGATAACCAGGAATTTGAGGCCACATGGGACCACTCAGTAAGTTCAACTACACAGCAAATAGTGCTTCAAGAAAACCAGAAAAAGAAAAAGAAGGGAGCTTGAGAGGTGGCTCGGTGGAATAAGTGCTTCCCTGGCAAGTGCAAAGGCCTGAGTTGGTCCCCAGTTCCTCCAGAAAGAAAGAAAGAAAGAAAGAAAGAAAGAAAGAAAGAAAGAAAGAAAGAAAGAAAG